>OMLP01011720.1:10485-23823 GCA_900302685.1 Spondyliosoma cantharus | reverse complement strand
TGTTTCCTGAGGCATAGGCTAATATTGATCCAAACGTTGTTTCAGTTACGATGAGCAGATCACATCCACGCCACTTCCTCAAAGTGGTTGGATGAGACCGCAAAAGCCTCCGGTATCGGCTATACTACTTTAGACAGGTAAGAAGTCTTCGGAAGTCCCACATTTAAAATGTATTCCGTGATATACTTCTACTGATTATGTCCCCCCGATCGAACCTTTATTTTGGGGTAGGAACGGTGTTTGAAAGTCTGCTTCACTTCACCTATGCTAACATGCATTTGCAATGCACCTAAATTAGCTAACGTTAGCCCCAGAGCGGCAATTTCTCATAATTTGACGGCAACCTTGTTGGCGTTGATTATATCCAATCTATGAATGCATAGATTTAGTTCCCCAAGGACAATGTGGTCGAAATTTAAAACGCTAATGTGGAATTTATTCCAATAGCTGAGTGAGTGACATGTCTCCCTGTGACAATTATGTCCGTGGATCTAAAAGAGCTACACTTCGCTATATTTTTGCGTAGTAGGGGGAGGCGTTTCCTATGAGGGTGGATGGGGGAGGAGGCGGTCTCAAGCTCTTGTATCATTTGAAAATTATTTTAACCGTCGGCGATTTGGAAAATCCTCTGTACTGCCTTTAAAGTAGGTGTATGATGTGCATGATGTACAGAAGTTGCAGATGTTCAGGGAGTCTGACCAACCTTCACAGAGTCTGTGTCACTCATGTTGGCCTTCAGTTTATTGTGTATGCTCTGTGTCTGCTTTTCAACGGCCTCCAATCGCGTGTTAAATAGTTCCTGTTGCTCCAAATCCTCCTGCACACAGAGAGAGAGGTGATTTTAATATCAACCTGAATTCATTCATTTTGACCATTAAGTAACAGCTTCATGATATACTTAAGGGAAACTCGTCTCTGATTCATTACAATTAAAAGAGTTAAACTAATATTTCTGCTATTCATAATAAGACATTATTTCTGCTTGTTTCCTCACCCGAAGACTTTTCTTTTTCCCTGATGTTGCCTGGCTCAGCAGCAGGACTTCACGTGACAGCAGCCTGGTCTCCGATTGGATTAAATTTGCGCCCAGTGGTTCTAGTCGTCCAATAAGAGGCTTGGAAGCAGAGAGAACATCTCCCATGCTGCTTTGCAAATCCATAGCTGCAATCTGCAACTGCTGCTAATGAGTGAGAGAAAAAACAGCCACTTAGGTTGAGGAATGAGAAGATGAGGACAGCAATAACGTGTTTATCTGTTTAGGTTTTTATGTGCGACTTTTAATTGATTTAATTTAATTATGTAGCGTTGACCGCCTTCCACCATCTTATTGACTGTTCAGCAATGTACCAAAGCTCATGAGATTCTAACTGTTTTTTCCCCTCCAGAATAATGAAAAGCCTGTTTTCCACAGATGTTCCTGACGCAAGTAATCATAAATAGACCTTTCAGTGTTCTATTTTATAAGATTAGAAAGGGAAAAGAGTTACATGGTTGAAAGACTTGAAGCTTGTCTTGACTTGACTTGTTTTCGTGCATGGATGTGCAAAACAACTAAATGTCAATGGACATTGGACAGTTTACCACTGTATGTTGCACTTTAAGTTGTTGTATGTTGACTGATACGTAACCGCAAGTTGTTACGTACTGTAAAATGTCTCAACAACAATTCTTTTAACAAAAGTGTTCTGTACAAAACTTATGTGTTCATGTAAAAAAAAAGTTTCATACTTAAAAATTGTTTCGGCCTCAAGATTTCTAAATCAGTCAGTTTACTGTAGATGTACAACAATCACTACATTTCGCTGATCACTCTTACACTAGACATTCAAACTCTCCGAACGGCACCTTGAACTCACCTCTACCAGGTGAACTGCGGCCTGTGTGTCTTGTTGAGGTGAACATCGTGACAGCTCCTCCCACTGATGCCACAGTTTTTGCAGTTGAAGGGAGCATTGATCAGAGAGGTGAGTGAACTCCCGCCAGAGGGAAAGTGTCTCTGCAGTCTTCATGTGCTCGTCCTTTAGCTCCTGCACCACGTCCTTCCACCTGACACAAGCACAATACATTAGTCCTCTATAACTCTGTATGACGCTTTAATGTTGATGAGCATTTTACAGTTGTCTGATTACACTGTAGAGCATGATTGTATGGACATTTTCGAACACAAATTAGACGATCAGCTTTAAAACAGCACACAATAATTGCCTTTAGGATAATATTTGAACTTTTTTTTTTTTGCCTCCTGATTCTGATGTACCCATGCATGGACAAAAAGATTAGTTAAGAGGGTAGAAGTAACTAGAGTTTATTTCAGGGATTCTGGCTTTCAGGCCACTGACCTTTTTCGCTCTCCTTCTATTTGATCCTCCAGAGCATGAGCTGTTTCACAATGAAGGGTCTTAACAAGACTCTGATAGGATTTGTCCACGGATGCCAAAAGCTCTTCCCCTCTGGTGGCCTTCTCCTGGAGGAGCTGTGCAAGAAAAACACATTTTAAATTTTAAAAACACTGTAAAGTACTGACAGTTTTTACATCCATAAACACCCAGACCTGTACTGAAACTGTCAAAACTAGATGGACGGGCTTTTAATCTCATACAGACAGAAAATTGTGGCTTAAAAGCTGCAAATTACTGTGATGATCATCATTTTAAAATACAGCATGTGATTATTTCATTTTATTGCTGTAAAGCCACTGATGTTCAGTGCTTTTGCTCACCTGGAGGACATCCATGTATCCTTCTGCCTGCTGTAGAGAGAACAGAGCCTGATGCTGAAGAGCACAGCGCACCCTGGTGGTGTGCAGAGAAAATTCCCTCAGTTCTTTCTCAAAACGTCCCCACTCCTCCACAGTCTGCTGTAGAACTGGTTTCAGAGCTGCCATCTGCAAAGGAAGACAGGATGATGTTTGCTGATGAACCATGTCTCACACTTTACAATTTACTCCTTGTTTTAAAGAAATATAGGACTGCCATGTTGCTTTTATATAAAGATGCAAAATTGGCAAATTGGCAAATCCAGGCATTCCTGACGGACCATTGGTTCTGGTGCTTCATGCTAGCATTCATTACTACAATCAACAATGATCATTAGGCTAAACCATAGATAACTCATATATTTAAAAGTATTAGGACTACACAAGAGGGTGTTATTGGTTTGTACTTGGCATAGAGAGATAAAACGTTTCCCAGGATTGTCTATGTTGTTGCACTGAAGGCTGTTTTTGTACTATATCAGGTGAGAAATGTGCAGATTTACTGATTTTAGCTGTAAACATCCAACACATTCACTGCTTATGAAAAGTGATGGCATAACACTTTTGATTTGTATTCTATTTTGTAGATTTGACTAAAAAACAACTCCCCAACCGGACACCGACTGTTGGTCCACCACCCAGCCTGTCTGCTCTACCCAACGAGCTCAGAGACAATGTCAAAGCATCCGTGTTTACCAGTGAGGAAACAACAGCTACTAAAACCATGAACTTCTGAATGCACAGTTGCGTCAGTTACGCTGAGGTTTCTGTGGCCCTGGTAGTAAACGATAGCTAGCTTTCAATAGCTAACCTGGAAGCAAACACTTGCCTAGTATAGGCTACATCCAGCACACAGGGAGCAACATTAGCATTAATTTGGGGTATTGCTCCTGATCACCACACAGTTGACAGTTGAGTCAAATTTTCACTCTCCTTTTCACTCAGTTTTAGTTAAAAATAGGCATTGGCTAAAAATCTTAGTGAATAACTCTGATTCACTCTCTTCTGATACTAATGTTTCTGCGCCTCTCACTGCGATAACAGGTTTATTTTTACCTGCTGACTAAGATCCCCACATTCCTGACACACAATCTCTGTTTGGCCAGAGAAAGAAGTATCACAGGGGTGATCCTCTTTTTTGTCAACATGAACTCGAGTTGTTTTCAGCTTCTGCAAAGCTGCAGCCACGTCCTTCGCTCTGCCCACAACAGCCTGGAAGAAAAAACAAAACGGTCTCAGATCAGAGCACAGCAGCGAGAGAGGCAGTTCAAACGTAGACCTGCTGCTCACATCCTGTTACTGTACCTCTAGGTCCAGCAGAGTCTTACAGGCCAGAGTTTGACCGGTGGGATGTTTCCTCGGATTCAGCTGCTTTTTCTGCTGCTCTATCCAGCCATGGAGACGCTGTAGCCGTCTCTCTCTGTCTGCACACGTGTGATGCATACGTTCAGCTTCACCAATCTGTGGGGAAAAAGTTACACAGTTGCTGATTCATGCACAGAAACAAAAGTCAGTAACGAAAAGTCACATTTCTTTTTAGTCGTACAGATTTTTCCATTGCTGTTGGCAAATAATGAATTATGTTTATAGTTTGACTGATGGCCTCCAGTGATTAGATAAGCCTCAACCTGGATATTAGCCAGCTCAACCTTATTTAATGAAAAATATTTGACCAGAAAATCAAGAGAGGAGTCACAGTTGGAACATTTAGATTCAGATTTTACTGTGCATTGATAGCTGATGAACACACCTGGCTCTCCAGCTCTCTTTGAAGGTGCAACCACTGCAGCCTGAGGGCGCCAAGTTTCTCTGCAAACATTGTACGTTCAGAGCGGAGATCCTTGTTGTCCACTTCCACCACCCGAGGCCCAGACTGGCACAGGAAATCAAGAAGGAGCTGCCCATTGACCAGGCCTGCCTTTAACTCCTGAGAAAGAGAATTACATCAATACAAACACTCCAATATAAGATATAACCTTGTTGCGCTACTGTATATTGATTTTGATTAGATTTTTTATTTCAGGTGTCGTAGTAGAATCATTTCCTCCCGTATGTGCTTATTTCATACAATTCCTTACTGTGATTTGTATCTCATTTGTATTGCTTTTTATTGTAATCATGGATTTGTTTCTTTTTCCTTCATCTTTGTCTGTAAAAGCAAAAGGAAATTTGAATCCGAGACAAGTTCTGGATATTCTCAAAGAATGTATGTTTCCTTGTGAAGTATATGTTGACAGGTGAATAAGGTAAAAAAAAAAAGAAGAAAAAGTAACATCAATTATCTGTCAATTACTCACATTGACACAATTCATTGTTTTTGTAGGCAAATGAGGCTATCTAATTAATAATGCACTAGTTTCCATTATTGTCCAGAACAGAAATCTAAACTAAAATGAACAAATAAATGTGTATTAATGGACATTTTCTTTTCATTAGACCACAACAGGACATGTTGGAAGCACTAAAGACTAAAGTGTCGACCAGTGCATGAAAAAACTACAACATTGTGTGAGGGGGAACAGGATACTGAAACATATCAAGGATGACCAAATGTTCAATGTCAATGAATGTAATGAACAAGTGTCAAGTTCTCTAAATGTAGTACATGGCCACAGTTTAAAATAAAGCACTGGCACTTAAAAAACTGATCAAATAGAACCTCTCTTGAAAGAGATTCCCATAAAAAAGTCAGTGTAGACAGTGGATGTATTAGCACCTTATAGTTCTGCAGGATTTTAGTGATCTGAGCGTCATCTTTGGCCTCGAGGGCTGCTTCTTTCTCCGTGCTCAGTCGAGTCTCCAACTTCCTCAGCCAGTCCTCCAGGTCAGACAACAGTGTCACCGGTGGCCACGCTGCCAGGAGCCGCTGACAGACACAAGACAACAGTGAAGAGAGTGACTTTAGCTTTATATGAATTCATGAAGCCTTCATTTCCATCTGTTTTATTAAATCATATTTCCATTAATTAGAGTGATACAGTAAACATCAGCTCTAATACAATCTGACTTCTGTGCCTGTCCAAATTATTCTTTGCAAGTTAATATCTCTTCATCCTTTCCTGAGTTAATTGCCAAAGTTTAAGACACATAAATGAACCTTCAGCAAGACAAACCTGGCAACACTGGTGCAATAATTATAAAAGCATAATATCTGGTTCCATTCACTGATGATAAATGTCGAGTAAAAATTAAAAAGTGTCCTTCACCTCCTCTTTTATTCCTCCCAAATTCCCTGTCCTCAATCACCCCAACAATTTCATCAGGGTCAACACTCCCCTTCAGGAGGAGGGGATTTCTCAATGCCTAACGAGTTTTGAAAACCAACAGTACTTCCATTTGGACCATCACATTTTGAATTATTGGAGGACTGGAAAACACTAATGTCAAAGTTTATTGGCCATTTGATCCAACATTTGGAAAAACCACCAACACTACCGCTGATATCTGATAAAGGTTGGAGATCATCATGACTATTGAATAATTTATTGAATTATACCGAAGTGCAACTACAGTTCAACTAAAAGTTTTGGTGCAACTATTTCAAACTCTGTTTTTCTTGATCAGAGGGTGACATCTCTTTGTGACTACTGTACCTGCTGCAGCTGCTCTTGTATCTTGGTCTGGTCAGGGGTCAGCTGGCTCCATTTGGCCTCCATCTTAGAGAGCTGAGCTCTCAGCCTGGGACAGTCAGCCTCCCTCAGGTGGAGCAGCTGAGAGGCTTCCCTGGATACAGATCCCCTCTTCGCTGACATGGCTTCAGTCTCCATGGAGAAGTCCTGTGTCAGAAAACGTGTATCGTGTGTGACTGAATTTTAAACTGCCATCTGACTGTTAATTTCAGCGTCAAGCAGCTGGTATCGTCTGTAGGAAATTTGTATATTTCAGACATTTTTGCTGCTCATGCTATTTCTTATAAACTTAAGAAAATGCATCTGCCTTTATCAACCACATTGATTGTTTTTGATGTGTGTTTTGAAGCGGTCAAAAGACCTAACAACCGTTTTGACAATAATCAGCTTCAGCTTATGATATATAAATACACTAAACAGATGAGAAAGCCTCACCAGCAGCTTGATCAGATGGTTGTGAATACACTGTTGGTTCAGGTCAGAGGTGTTTGCCAGGTTTGTCCAAGTCTTCAGGTGTTTGCTGGCATCAATCAGCCATTCACCGACCGAGGCAAAGTCGGTCTGGAATCTGTGGGGAGGATGAGAAAAACGGATAGTTCATCTAGTGGAGCAGAACATGACTGTTCTTTCACAAAGAGTGATGTTCAGGACTCAGGCACGGGTCCAATACTGCTCAAACTCAAATAAAAACCCTGACATCAAATTATCAGAAATCCTTCAAGGTTTCCTGGGTGTACATTTTAATATGCACAAAAATAATACAAGAGACACAACATATTCATAGTGAGAAGCCCACATAAGACACATAGTGTAACCTGGGAACTTTTAAAATAACATTTAATCCTAGATTTAGATTTTATTAGGCTCTAAGTGTGTGATTGTTGAAAGAGTATTAACCTATAAACTTTTTTTAAACATAAGATGGATGTTGGTATTTAAGAGCCTGTCCCACCTGACCCGGCTGTCCTGGATGTCTCTGCAGCGTTGGATCTCCTGCTCTGTCCGCCTGTAGGCGCTCTGCCATCGCAGCTCCAGTGCGCCTCCTGCATGACTGACTGTGGCAGCAAACTCTGGCTCGGTCTGCAGCACCTTCCCCTGATCCAGGAGCAGTCCTAACGCAGCGTTCTCATCCAGCTGGACCAGTGTTTGCTGAGTGAAAAGGAGAACCAGCAGTGCTTACACCGAGTTTACATCAAGCTCCATGAAATTTCTCTTGACAAGCCTATTTCACACTAATGACTGAAGAGACAGCATGGACTGACTGTGATGTAAAGTGGAGAAAATGGTGGATTAAGAGGCGAATAGTGAAATGTCATACAAATGGTAGAGGATGGCAGAAAGGGGAAAAAAAGACAGAGGTTAAAGAAACATGAGGGTGAAAAACAGCCATGAATATAGAAACACCAAACCAACTACCACAATGTGATTAAGCAATGCCACTCCGACTATCTATTATTGAAGGTAAAAAAGTTACATAATGTTTCTTTAACAGTAAAACTAAAAATCAAGAAAAACTTTTTTTTAAGGAAAAATATTTCTACCAGTTTGTGACCAGAGGGTTGCAGGTTGAAATTCATGGACCGTCAGGATGAATCTGGACGGGGAAAGTGAAAGGCAGTGCTTGCCTCTCTCTCATTACCACACTGAGGTGCCCTTGAGCAAGGCCCTTCACCCCAGCTGTTCCAGTGGAGCTGCTCAGTGGCCAGCAAATCTGACTGTGGTTGTACTGAGCAGCTTCTAGGTGTGAATGTGTAACTGTGTGAATACGATCAGGACGCTCCTTCAATCAGTGAACTCTCCTTGAATAAATAATGCTTTCAAAAACAGAACTCATCATAGGTGAAGAAGACATTAACTTTGACTGAAAGGACTCCATAGCAACATGCTTACAAAATCCAACTATGTTTTTCTCTTCTCTCAAAACATTATTGCAGCAGGGAAAGAGAAAGAAGAAATGCAGACCTGAGAGGGAATGTGATTAAAGTAGGCACTTAAAGCTGAGGAAATGGAACTATTAAAAAAAAAATGGCTTAAAGTAAGAGAACAAGTGAGACGGGAAGGCGGACAGATCTGATGAGACAACGAACAAACTCAGTGTGTTTCAGTGCGACAGGGTTTACCTGGCAGGCATCCAGTCGTTGCTGTGCTAACTTCTCGTTGTCTCCCTCTGGTTCCCCAATGCTGATAAAGGATTCAACATCCTCCAGCAGCCTGCCCAGTCGACCACAATTATCCTCCCACCGGGTCCACTCCTGCAGCAGGTCCAACCATGAACCCACTCATCAGTTTTAACATTTCATGTGTCAGCACAAAACACCCAATACGAGAAATTATTCTGCAAGAATATCCACTTATGTTTATGTATGAATCCATATGGCCCGCAGCAATCTGCACAACAAACCTGGATCCTCCTTTGAGAAGCCACTTCGTCTTCCAGAGCCTGGTGCTGCAAAGCTTTGGCTCTGACTTCCAGCTGTACCCGCTCATCCTCTTGACACCGGAGTGCTTCTGGCTCACGCTGGAAAAGATGCTGCACAAAGGCCAACTGAGACCTGAGGACCTGCAGGAGCTTCTGGAGTACCAAGAGACCACAAGAGAAATGTAATAATTACAAAGTAGGAGCAAGAGAAGTGAAAACAGACACTGAATCAGTTATCTTTATAGAGAGAGAGATGTATTCTGATGTCACAGCTGCATCACACTAACAAACCACACAAAAATGAGTTGTTTCAGCACAGGACATCTCTTTGAAAACATCAAGCTGATTCTAGACACTCTTGGGAAGGTGCCTGGCTTGAATCTGGCCTTTGCCTGCCTGCTGAAGAACTGAAGCAAAGTGAGATACCTTGCGTCTGCAGAGAGCGGCTTGAAGTCGGCTGCGGCTGTGAACCCGGCTCATCTGCCCTTCTGTTATGCATTCTTCACCCAGGTCCAGGAGGCGCGTTATCCCCTGAAGCAAGGAGCGGGAAGCTTGCTGTAGCTTGGCCTTTTCCCCTGGCCTCTCCCTCAGATGTCTGCCCAGCACACACTGCTGAGAGATGCAGGAAAGGCACAAAGTTTAAGAAAAATTCTGTTAACTTTTGAAAGATCCTACATCACTCCAGCCTTGATATTATTCTTTAATTACGGCTGGTAAATTACTGATTTTAATTGATCATTTGTTTTTTTCGACTCTCTAGGAAACCTGTAGTGTTGGCCATTCATTATACAAAGTCATTAGAGATCCTAATGTAGCACTTATGGCCTTTAATTTCCGCTCTTTGATAAAAACTCTTACATAAGGGTTATCTTGCAATGTAAAGTTGTTGTCGAAGGTAAATTAGAATATCTTAGACACAGATGTGCCAGGCATTTTATATCAGTGTGCTCAGACGTAGGTAAAAGTGCAAAAACACACACAAAGAGCTACAAAGCATTGGTTACCTCCAAACTGGGAGCATCTTTTATACTGGTGAAGATCTCATCTTGTCCAAGTTCAAACTCATCCAAGATACACAGCTGGTTGGAGACGAGCTTCTGTTTTAGAACAAGGGTGGGAGAAGTATTCACATCCCTTATTGAAGTAAAATCATCAATTCCACAATCTGAAAATTGAGTACAAGTTTAAATTCTTCAAAATGCTGCTAAAGTCAAACTAAAGAAATAATATTACCAATACCTACTTAAAAGTTTAAAAGTAATAGCATATATTATTGGCTTTTGATGCATTGATATTTGATATTTCCATGTTTCAATGTTGAAGCTGGTCAATAGGGAGATAAGTTTAATGACTTTCTATGGTGTTCAGTAGATGAATCAATGGTAACGCATCATATTTCATTAACTTGTTGTATTTATTGCTTTTAAAATCTTTTTCACTGTAATTCTTTCTCTTCCAAAGCCACACAAGCTAAAGTTTAGCAAGTCTTCTCTGGTTGACTAGAGGCTGTGAGAAATGACTTAATTTGCTCTATTTTGAACTCTGTGATTGATTTGTGTTTCTAACCTGGTTTGTGATGCCTGGATGTTCTGTGGACTGATTGTGGGATGAGGTGAAGACCTGCTGGACTGTTTGTAGGCAATCCTGAAGGGACGTCAAACAGCGGAGAGCTTCTGGTTGTTCCTTTGAGAGTGTAGGTCTGGTATCTGACTCCATCTTACTCAACAGTTCAGCCAGAGTCACCAGCTCAGTCGACACACACTAGGCAGGAATTTAGTCAAACACAGAGAAGTAAAAACAGGAAAAACAAAATTACACCTCTTTTTTTTTTTTTAAAGGGGAAATATTTGGTCCTTTATCCATCTACCTGCAGCTGTTCTTTCAAATACAGTAGATTTCATAATACAGAGCCACCAAAATGTTTAGTTATATATATATATGTTATGTTATGCTCAGTCACCTCCTGTTGTAGCAACCACAGCTGGGGGTCCCCTTCACCAGAGCCACCAGGAGTCAACAGAAAGTCGGTCAAATTGTCCAGACAGAGGAGGACCCTCCGTACAGCCGTGTACAAGTCCTCATTCACACCTGGACGTGAACTGTCTGCAAAGCTCACCTAGGAAGTAAAAATTGCACAAATGCCGCCTCTCAATGCAATGTTTATGCAATTAGTAAAGAACCTTTTTTCCCCTAGTGGTCTGATTTTAAGAAGCTCACTTATTTGGTCACCTATAACAACGTACATCCATATAGGTTTACACGTTTGCTGCTAGCAAGACAAACAAAGGATTTCTTTACAATACATTTTCAAGCCACTGAGATCCATGTTAGTTGATCAGTTGTGGGACAATTTAACAAAACCACAGCGTTTGATTTCAAAGAGTCAACAATCTCTGCATCAACTGACAAGTCCTTTCCACTAGAAAACACACTTGAATGCTAAAATCTAACCTTTGTCACTACTGTACATACCATTTGTCTCAGCAAGGCGATGGACCCATGCATCCTCTGCAAAACAGCAGAAGCAGAGCCAGTTGATACCAGCTCCCTTTCTGGAACCTGAACAAACATAGAAATTCATAAATTTTACTACCAGGACAAATTTGTGTCGGAACTGTTTTGGCATAAGGACAGTAATTTCAATCAATTATAGTTACAAAGTTCTTCCCATTGGTTCCCTTTATCCTATTTTCTAATGAAATTGTAAAACTAAGATCTTTATAAATCTCAAAGCGACAGGAGCGCAGACAAAATCCTCTGTTCATCCTCCCACTTTACTACAGGACCTGCTAACCAAAGGCTTAACCCACTGTATACCCTGGAAACAGATGTGATGATGGAGATGGTAGCATGCACTTCATAGAAACAGTTTTAGCTCTATCTGCTGTGGTCCCATCTCATCCCTCATCCACATCATATCTCCTCAAAATAATCAGGATCAATCATATTAGTTTTATGTATTTTCCCACCTTTCCACCTGTTCCTCCATCATCTGAGCTGATCAGGGTTTGATGCTCCTCCTGAACCTTTTTCAAAGTGGTCAGCTTTTGAGAGATCTGCTCATGAAGTCGGCTCCACCTCAGCGGCTCCTTGGCCTCTTCTTCACCCCCAGTCAAGCTAGTGACCAAGCGAAACACATAATGCACCTGAGTCTATGGTATGCTGAATGCATGTGAGTTTGTCATCAATGCCCATGACTCATACACTTTCTCTTACCTGACTGACCCCTGGGCTTGTAGGGATTCTTCCACCAAACCACTCTGACTGATGCTGACTTCATTTTGCTCCTTCAACACATTAAGAGTAGACAGAAGAGAAACACAATAAAAAAACAAATTATTGAAAATGATTTCATGACATTTCAAATATGAAATATAATTTAACACTAAACATGTTAATACAGTTTTATTTTTTCTCTGCAGTTCAAAGCTGGATGTCACTGACTGGCTAATATTTCACTTTAAAAAGATTAGACATTTTGGAGCAAAATGTTGTAAATAATTTTAAAAGCTGCCTTTTCTCTCTCAGACACTTACCAGATCTTGACAGGGAACTGTGGACAAAGGCAGATCTTCCTCTTCCTCTTCTATAAACTCATCTGAAGCTCTCGTAGCAGCAAATGGAGTGACAGGTCTGTCAGGAATCAATCTTGTGTCTTCCAATGTAGCTGCTGCCTGAGGGGATTTTGTTAAAGTGCTGGGGACGAGGGTTTCAGGGTTTGGTAATCCATGCTGGTCCAGAGCAGGAGCAGGCTGGTGTTCAGATGCACTGATAAGTGACTCTGCTGTCACATTTTCAGAATTAAATGCATTTCCAACATCGGCTTTAGAATCCATTGTTGTTAATCCAGTTCCAACATCATCTGACTCTCTTGTATCGAGCCAAGTTTTAACTTTTGAGCTCGTCTCCACTTCAGAAGAAAACTCTCTACTCTCGAGTGCCTGAAAGACGAGATTAATTATGATTTAATTGAAAATGACCAGTCACCATTAGTGAACAAGTGTTAGTGTAGTGTAGACACATTTCTTAATTAAAAAAATCCATCACAATTTGTCATTATCAATCTAACTACCATGTTAATTTATCTGCATAGGTGTATTCTTTAATCCTGAGGAAATAAATACACTACTCATCGAGATTAGTGCCAAACACAGCAAAATGAAAGTATAAGTATAAGAATGAAAAACAAATGTGTCCAATGTGCAGGGTCCAATCTCTGAAATGAAAAATATTATTTACCTTCACATCTGATGGTGGCTTAATTTTAACAATATCCTCACGTTGCACATCTGAAGCGGTGAATGTCTCCTCTGGGTCCTAAAAATGAAACGTATAAATATACAAATGCACATGCCATTCTCAGGGTGTGTGTGTGTGTGTGTGTGTGTGTGTGTGTGTGTGTGTGTGTGAGAGAGAGAGAGAGAGAGAAAGAGAGAATTGCAGAAGAAATGCACATAAACAAAGGTTACCATGTGTGTATATGTTTCCTTGCATGTGTGTGGATAGGCGCAGATTTATGTGTGCATTTAGTGAAG
>OMLP01011715.1:10346-30417 GCA_900302685.1 Spondyliosoma cantharus | reverse complement strand
AAATTGAAATCTGGGAGCCCGAGGTCCCACACTGATTTGAAAAGACGTCGTGTACACCCTCGACATACGGTCAAGCTTGTGCACCCACTTCAGACAGTGATGGTTTCGGCTTTAAAAAGTGTGTAGATATTGTCATTTTTAAAACATTTTTTAGTTTAGCTCATTCATCTAAAACACGTCCTCATCACCTTCAGTTATTTAGGCTGTTTTAATGCTGCAACATTGTTTTCTGCTGTAAAGCTCCAGAGATGTTTTTCATACTACAAAACTTCACTTCACTCTACATCAGCATATGGGTGAGCAGCCTGGATAACGACTGAATTTTCATTTTTTTGGGGTGTACTTAACCTTTAACTTTCCCTGTAGGAATCTGTTGGAGTGGCACAGTTTTATCACAGACAGATTCTTGTTTGAATTTGAAGAAACTTGAGTGGAAATTCAAGTACATATCTTGTGTCTGTTCTATAAAAATCTGTCAATAAAAAAATCATTTCCAAATGCACACTTTTAAAATGCTTGCAGACAGTTTATACAATTATGTTGATTGATTAAATGCATATATAATTATGTATGATTAAGTTTGTTGCTGCTTTTGTGTCTTTGTGTTCTCTCCTGTAATTTTACACTTGGTATAATATAAATCACATGATGGATAACGCTACACAAATACGGTGCGGTTGTATCAGTGCGTGGAGGACTTCATGCATATCAATGCAACTTGTGTGAACGTGAACACGAGTGAGTGGGTGCGAGAGTGGAAAAGCTGGGCAGCTGGGTGCCAAAGGGTTACAAACACACGGCTCCCCAGGGTGGCTCAGAGCTGTATGCAGATGCACGGTAGTAGAGACGATGCTGCCAACTTCTCCAGGACCCAAACCCACTGTTTAACAAGCAAAATGTGTCGGAAATATAAATCAGCTCATCATAAAGTGGCTATTTCTTCATCTTATTATAAAAAATAAAAAAAAACTCATATGGGAAGTAGTGTATCCGCTTCATTGTTGTGGCGAGGCAAGCAGGTGGTTATAATCTTTATTAATTTATTTCTCTCCTGAAGGATCCTTTCACCTCTCCTCCTCCCACGCAGACCTCCCAGGCGCTCCTCTCCGCCGGAGGCTCCGCGCAAGAACCGACAATCAGCCGCTCGGTGGTGTAAAAAAAAACAAAACAGGCAATAATGGTGAAGATGAAGATGATGATGATGATGATGAGCGGAGAAACAGTGTGTGGGCAACATTAGTTCATTATCGGCTGCGTGGTGCAGACAGAGAAAGAGAGGGAGAGAGATCCACATGAGGTGTGAGGAGCGTCTTGGACTGACTGACAGAGGTGTGTAAGATTGGATTTGCTGTCATTCTGTATTAAAAGTCACTTTGTGGACACGGTTTGTGTGGAACTTGTCTGGATGCTGGTGAAGTTTTAATCCCCCAAATGTTTTTTGTTTTTTTTGCAGCGTCTTCAGGGAGGACAAGCTGTTGAAGACAGAGGGATCTGTCTCCCCATGACGGCTTGAAACAGGGTATCTGACTTCATCTTTTCTGATTCTTCTGCAGCAACTTTCAATCTGTTCATCTATCAACACACTAAGAACGCTGTAAAAAATACATTTAGCCATTTGGAGTCAATGCAATGGGTTAACTTCAGCCAGTACCGGTGAGGTTCTCTGACCCAGTGTCGGTGTTAGTCTGAGAGTGAAAAGTGTTAAACTTACTACAAATTAAAGGCGCATTCCAGCAATTTTGTAGCTCTCTTTCATAAAGTTGGGGGACTTGATTAATGAATGGTTTTTAATTCAAAGCAACAGTGTGTGAGATATCTTGACTTTTACATACTTCCCTCTCGTCAATGATTTGAGAAGCAGGCATGATTTATGCGCAATTTAAATATCCGTTACATATTTTAACCTGTTGCTACTATACTTTCACTTGACTGAGGAGATTAGTTCATTTCCAGAGCGATGTGTTGCCATAGTTCCTCGACTGTCATTATTCTTATTGGATTATCGATAGCTTGGTAAAATTAGATCAAAGAGAACTGGGAATCCAGTTTAGAGGATTTTTACAGTTTGTTCATGATTAACAATGTCAATTCTGGACTGTTGTACTGCAAATGTTGATTTTTCTGTCCCTCAGTCATCTCTGTGTTTTTGTTTTTTTCTTGAACATAGGTGTGTAAAATAGGAAACATCTGTGTTTCTGTTTCCCCAAGGAAACAAAGAACCACCATGAAGGTTTTGATTTGAGTGTAGGATTTCTCCGATTCATGACATCATCTCAAATCTAGATGACTGAATCTTGTTGGATCGAACTGAGCGCAGTAATTGCTTCACTGTGGTTACCTTTGTTGCTGTGTTTTTTTGTATTTTCCTTCACTGAGACGGGGGAGAGGCAATGGTGAGCAGAGGGTTTGCAGTGAAGATGGCTCTGCTTGACATCTGTCACTCAAAAGGATCATCAGGAACTTGTAGAGGAAAAGACAAGCAGCCAATCAAAATTGTTGCGCCTCGCTCGTGTTATCTCCAAAGCCGCCCGCTATAGCTCGAACTTGTGTGTTTGTGTTGTGTGTTTTTTTTGCTTTGTTTATGTGTTTGTCTTCCTGTTCGCCTGCTTGCTTTATGGAATTGTTTGTTCAGTGGGATTGAATTGGTCTATATGAGGCATGAGTTACTTTGTTGCTGTCAGCTTTTTATTTCCATATATTGAAAATTGAAAGAACCAAATGAGAGGAGGCAAGCATCAGGTAGGGGAGGAGATGTACTACACGTTTGCGTGCGCACGATGGCTGCCTTGTGAATCCTGCCCCCGTTTGGATGCAATACTCACATGAATGGTAGGGGCAGTGTTGGGACAGTATGGTAGCAGACACCTGTTGCTAGAATGCAAAGGGTGACATTCTGCTGAAACATGTGTCTGTTGTGTGGTAAACATCTGAAAATAGTTGATCAATTTGTTACACTGACAGAACGAGAGAAACATACTCACCATTGTCATGTCGTGCAGTGCCACCTCTTCTGCGGAGATTTCAGAATTGACAAAATCCAGCAACCTCCATGTTGCCATGTTCGCTGTTTACGTTATGCAAATCTGGAGGCTTTGTGGAGATCCGTAGTCACCTGGTGTGCCCTCTAGTGGTACCCTCCAGTAACAAACGGAACGTATGTGAACAATTAAGTTCACGACGCAGCTGGTTGTCTTTGCGAACGCAAGGTTAAAAAGCGAGTATATCCATTGGCGAGTGCGTAGTCTTTGGTTTAGCTTCGGAGCCATTTCAGTAGCTTCACCCTTTAACGCACGGCCATGAATCAACCTTCAGTCCCCCGTGTGGCTCAAGCTCCAGAGACACTGAGTACTGCAGCTCCTGTTCAGACGACATACAACTAAGCAGTACTTTTCATGATGACTGAGTGAAGATTTTGGTATGGCTGTTTTGTTGTGTACATTAACGTGTCACGTTGTACAAAATGTGGTCACATGAGCAGATTTCTGTCATCAGAGAGGTAGATCTGTTGTGTAAAGTGTCGGATTAGGGGAATGGAAACTAGATGGTTGGGTTTGACTTTGATGGACTTGCCATGGACCTGCAAAAGGTTGACCATTCGATGTGCGTGCGTGCACGCATGTGTGTGTGTGTGTGTGTGTGTGGAGGTGTGAGAAGGTCAGGTCATATGAGAGGCCTTTTCATGTCTGTGTGCTTATGAGAGCAGAGCAGCGAGTCCTCCTGTCAGCCTCACGCACACCATCCTGACCGTCTGTCTCAGGCTGACGAACTGAGAGCTGTTATCTGACTTTGATCGGACAGTTTGACACAGACTCGCAACCATGAGTGGTGAGTGACCAGTGGCCAGTTCTCAGAGCTGTAAAGCTACTTTTAACTCTATATTTCTTGTGGTTATGTGGAGAAGAAAATGCCCTTCTATTGAAAGATATTTGAGATTTTAACACATCTATGTAAGATGTATTTTTGCTGATTGTGAAATTTTAATGGAATCAGTAAGAACATTATTTGTCTGGGGGATAAATCACCCGATAACATATATCACTGATAGTTCTTAAGGTATCATTATTAGTGCAATTATTGTGGTGTAGATAAGTGTTCATGTGAGACTAAAACAGATTGTGTATGTAACAGCCTGAGATGAGATTCCTGTGTCCTCGTATGTTTTAACATGTCAGTCCGAAGTGGCTTTAGTCGAGATGTGAAATGTGCTCTGCCTTACAAGCTGCATGCCCACCAACAACACTGATCACACTGAGCTCAAGTTGTATTATTTGTTTTAAGTGCTGCAGTGGTTTTGGATTAGATCTGTATGAAAAAAAAAATCCTGCTGACCAATCACAGACTTATTGATGCTTTACATTACTGTTAGCATTAGAGATGTTCAAATAACATTTTCTCTTATTCCTGATAAAGATTTCAATACCTGAAATACCTTTGTGTATTGCTCAGTAGGAGTACCAAGAGATTTAGACCTTTGTTTCGAGTAAATAGCTCCCAAAAAATCCTTTTAGTCGCTTGCTTGTTTATGGACATTTGCTTCTTGTCTGGTAAATACTCTGTTAAGTTTCATATAGGTGATCGGGAAGCTGCTTGCTGCTAATGAATAAATTAAGCGAGATCGAATCGGTCCATTGACTTGTGCACTCGCTGACCCAAAACAGCATTCTGGACAGTACAGGAGGCATTACTGACACTGGTTGTATTATTGGAACAACCCTTATTATAGCCCCTCATTTTGCCTTGTTGTTAGCTTTATGTTCAAATGTTCATCCCTGGTCTGTAATGCAGTGTTGGATGTTTGGGTTGTCAGACAGAAAAGCGCTGCCTGCAGCCTGACCAGAGTCGAGCAGTTTGAGCTGGAGTTGGTGGCTTCAGACTGGAAGTCGGGTGGCTGCTCTGGCATGACACTGCTGACACAGCTGCTCAAATGAGACTCAGTGACTCAAACATAATAAAACAGTGCAGGAGAGTAAAGCGACAGAACTGCAGGTGTGATTGAAATAAGAACATGGCAGTGTTTCTGTTCATTTTCACATTACACCAGGTCAATTATCCTAAGGTTACATCAGCCAATCATATGTTTACCAAAGTGCGGTGTGCTCTGATTGTACAAAATTGTAAATATGTCATGTAGCTCTGATATGTTCATGCAGCTTCGAAATGCTGCTGCTGGTAGTTTGTCTGGCAGCTTTGAGGAAACTAAATCCATTACTTTGAATCGAACTGAGCTGGAAAGGGACATTTTCATCAAACAATTACCTTCAGCACAAGCACTGTACATGTTTCAAACAAAATTCTCAAGATTTCTTTTATTTTGTCTGTAACATAAGACAAACAGAGGCAGGAAGGTAAAAGAACAAAAATCCAGCTTTTATGATAAACCAATGTCCAAGGTCGAAAATACAAAATCCCAAATAATATACAAGAGGCAGGACAAGGTAAGCAGAACGAAAAAACTAAAGAGACATACAAAACCTTTCGCTGCATGTCATTCCTCATTTCTCTCTCATCCTGTTCCCTGTCACCTCTTAAGCTGTCCTTAAGCCTTGGAAGTCCAAAAAATACTTGCTACATTCAAAGACTGATTATAAAGCTGCTTTTATCTGCTGATTTGATTAAAATTGTATTGTCTACTTTAAACGATCAGAGCCAGAGGTAGTTAGTGTTGTAGTTTCCATCAGAACACACTGCAGAGTGCATTAACACAGCTGTTATTTCACAGGCAAAATTATAATCACTTAAATAACATATCTGGCTGACCATCTGATGGATATAGGCACGGTGGTGTCTTTATGCTCAGCAGCAGATGTTTTCACAGTGTCATTCATTCACGGTCTCATTGTTCCATCATTCTTTTTCTCTGTGACACGGATTTGCAGTGAACACGCACGGAGTCTGACTCTACATTTTGTTGTCGTGAGTTGTCGTCCATTTCAATGCTAACGTGGAGCCGCACAAACTGGACAGAAGCGGGAGAAGTGTCTTACTCAAACAGCCCTTTCCATCCACTTTCATCCATTCAGCACTCAGTGGTGTAACACGATCGTCAGCACTCTCTGGAGTCCTTCAGACTTGTTGTTAAACATTGTGACTGTGTTACATATTTTAATCAGATGTTTCCACTTGTGCGTCAGTTACACACACACACACACACACTCGCACACACGCACACACACACACTAATAGACAGTAAGTGTGAACAGTGCTGAGGGAGAGCTGATTATTCTGCATCTGACACCGAGCTAAAACATGGGCTTGGATTATCCAGTGTCATTCACACACAACCTGCTCAACAATGGGTCTTTAACGGCATGCGTAGGATGTGTAGATGAATGTGAACCTTAGAACAATGGACAAAGGGAAATCAATAGATGAGATTGAAGCAAACAGAATAGATTGAGTGTTTATCCCTCTGGGAAAAATGTAAAGGTGTCAGAGCTCAGGGTGAGTTTATTGGAGTTAAATGACAAGCTGATGAAGAGGCTGGCTTCACTATATTGTTCTTCAAGTGCCGGGCGATTCAGAGGAGATGTTGTAGCCTAGATAGATAAGGAGCAGCCACGTGCTGCTCACAGACCGCTTCATGCTGCTCAGCAGAGCGAAACACGGTAAGACTACTGAAGCTCAATGTTTTGAACTTTTACTATTGTTTCAGCTCGATTCTATTTACTTGATCACAGTTAAGATTAGGAAAACCAGAGCTGACATATTTACTGACTCTCTAAACCAAAAAAGGCAGTTAATATAGCTTTAATCATGCAATACAGGAGCCAGAACTAGTCATGTTTAAGGTCATGCAGTGTAATTTAAAGTTTAACATGTGCTCTGTTTACATTAGCCCTGCTGGTTGGAGAGGACAAAGAGGAGGGCTGATATCTTTGAATATTCTGTTTTGATATTCATTCATTGTGTATTGTCTTACAAATAATAGTTGAC
Organism: Spondyliosoma cantharus; assembly: GCA_900302685.1. Classification (NCBI taxonomy): domain Eukaryota; kingdom Metazoa; phylum Chordata; class Actinopteri; order Spariformes; family Sparidae; genus Spondyliosoma; species Spondyliosoma cantharus. The sequence goes on along the minus strand of OMLP01011715.1, from coordinate 23,484 downwards.
AACTGCTTTTACTTTTTTGGCTTTGGTACATCAAATAACAAAGAATCAAATTCTATATATTGTTTTGCAGTGGTCCAATTAGAATTGATTAATGTTTTATTTTTGTTATTTCTTTACTGGTGAGTAATTTTCCCTCATCTCTTTGTTATAATTGAGTAATGACATGCTCCAAGTCAATAATTGGCTATTGAATATTGGTCAGGTGACCAGGTGATCTCCATACTCATGAATTTGTTTTATTCAGTTGATACATCATTCACCCAGTACATATACAAATGATTGTGAAATAATGTTTCTTTCATCTACTTATTGTTTTACCAACAGACTGTGGCATTTTATATGAAAAGGTGGCCTTTATTTAGTTAATGATTAAATATTGTTAATTAAATAACATATCACATATTGCATGTATCTGTCGCTGAGTAATGGAATGTAACTAAGTACATGCACTTAAGTACTTGACTTGAGTATTTCCATTTTCTGCCACTCCATACTTACACTCAACTACATTTTGGGGAAAATATTGTACTTTTTATTGCACTACATTTATTTGATTAATTTAGTTACTAGTTACTTTGCAAATGTCAATGCCACAGAGCCAAAAAAAGCCATTTTTAAATCAATTTTATTTGATTCTAAATCAGATTAAGATTTTTTTTAAAAATGTAATTCTGATAATCAGAAAAAGAACACATCCGATAATTGACTGGCTGATAATCAGTTGTATACAGTTTATATTGTACATTCATGTAAATATATTTACACTAGTTGTGTTGTGTTTTGTGACAGGTTATCTTATTAACGTTAGAATACCTGGCTAAATATTTAACTAGCTAACGACACCAGTGTGTTCACTGATGATAAGGTATGTTACCTAATATGAGCGGTCTGTACAGAGAGGAAGTACACAGGGCTATCTTTAAAAAAGTATTTCCACACAGGTTTTTAAAGGAAATAAACTCCAGAGTTCAATGATGGGTAGCTTTTATTGGCAGAAGCAGAGTCAGAAAGGTAGACGTCAAGTCGTGGCTGTTACCCAACCAATCTCTGTAACCCAACATTCTCCACTGGTACTGAACTTGAAATACTAGGGGGGCTATGGAACCGTCAGTCTGCAGTCAAGAGGGCAGACACCATTTCAGCCTGCGCCTCCCTGCAGACTCTCCACTTCCTGGCCTTTATGGAGACCTGGGTCACCCCAAATAACACTGCCACTCCAGCTGCCCTCTCAACTGCCTACTCATTCTCACACTCCCCAAGACTAACAGGTCGTGGAGGAGGAACCGGTCTCCTCATCACACCCATGTGGTCCTACCTGGTCTTTCCCCTGGCCCACCTACCCAGATCTGCACTTGAATTCCACACTGTATCTGTCACCCTTCCTTTCAAGCTCAACATTGTGGAGATCTATCGCCCTCCCTGTCCTTTCCGTGACTTCTTTGATGAGCTGGATGCCCTCCTAAGTTGCTCCCCTGACGATGGCTTCACTCATCTGAATTCATTGAGATCTTCTCCACATTAGACCTCACTCTGGTACCAAATATTAAGCAACTCTAATTAACTCTAATTATTGTGTCACAGCTGGGCTTAGTTTTGATTACAAGTCTTAAGCAGTTGCCTTAATCTTTCACACACAGCAGCAGTATTGGTCCATCTGATGTGATTTTCCCTCCTGTTTACAATTCTCCACCATCTGTTTTTGGGAGCTAATGCTTTCTGCCTGTTCGTCAGTATCATCAAAATGTAATCCAGCCTACTGTTCCTGCCAAAAATCACACACACTAAAAACTGAATATCTGACCAATTATTTCGCCTAGTTTCCCACGAGACCTGCCTTCTGGACCAGGTACTGGATCTGATTATGAACGAGAAGCCCCCCACCAGCACCAGTCTTTTCCTAAACGAGGACTCGGACAAACCCCCCCTGCCAGAAAGAGGAAGCTTGAAGAGGCGTCTACGCAGGGCCATGGAGAGGAGAGCCAGCAGCATGAAGGAGAGGATGAGCTCCATCAGCCGGGACAGCGTCAAAGGTTTCCTCAGGAGGAACCTGTTTGTCCTGTTTACTGTCGCCGCTGTGGCCCTAGGTGAGCAAAACTTTGTGGAGGTTCAACATTAGTCTCTGCAGTCAGCTGACTTTATTTCACTTTGTGTACTCTGTGTACTCTGTGTGTGTGTGTGTGTGTGTGTGTGTGGGTGGGTGGGTGGTTGAATGTATTCAGGTGTAATCCTGGGCTTTGCTTTACGCCCCCACAACCTGTCCCTGAGGGAGATCAAGTACTTTGCCTTTCCTGGGGAGCTACTAATGAGAATGCTGCGGATGCTGGTGCTACCTCTCATCGTCTCCAGTCTGGTCACAGGTCAGCTTATAACAAGCACAGAAGGACACACACGCTTAATGCTCCCAGCATGTTTCAGGAGATTATTAGTTAGACCCTACAATGGGAGAGGTTAGGGTTAGGAGACTTGTTAACTACACAACTTTAAATATTGACAGCTTCATTCTGAGCCAGAAATAAATGTCAGAAAACCCAGGTGTTTTATTGTTTTCTGCACAATTACAGTATGTCAATGTACATTTTAAAAGATGCCAACAAGATCTTAACTTGAAGCTGATTAATTTCTAAAATTTGTTTCCGCTGTTTCAGGTATTTCCTCGTTGGACAGCAAAGCGTCAGGTAAGATGGGTTTGCGCGCAGTGGTCTACTACATGGTGACCACCCTGATTGCAGTGTTCATCGGCATTGTCACCGTGGTGATCATCCAACCGGGGAAAGGCAGCAGGGACAGTCCTTTGGACAAAAGTGGAAACATAGAACCAGTTCAGACTGCTGATGCTTTCCTGGATCTCATCAGGTAACAGCTGAGAAACAGGTGTTGTTAATGTACAGCTGTTTTGAGTGTGTCTGCATGCAGCCTCATCTTCCACATTTAGTTAATGTCTGACATTTTGAGAAATGCAAAGAGTCAGATGAAAAGATTGATCTCATATCGATTATTGATATGATGCCAAAAGTCAATTAGCTGATCTTAGCAGCAGCCAATGTCTGCAACATAAGGCTGCAAACCAAACATATCTTTTTAAGACACAAGATATATAATTTTAAGTAGTGAGCTTTAAGGATGCTGTGATGTAGATTAATCTGTGGAAATAGTACTCGTGGACATTCGCAAACTCATTCAGCCATTGTGTCTGATCAAATGCATTGCCCACTCTGTTCTCTTACTATTGCTGGATATGAATATGAACGTATTAGTAGTGTTATAAAATGTACAACCTGCTGTGACACATGTGCTGGTTCTTATACAAATATGAGCATGAATATAAATATAATGATTTACCCTTTTGTCGCAGGAACATGTTTCCTCCCAATCTGGTGGAGGCTTGTTTCAAGCAGGTGAGGCTGTCTTTTCCCATCAGTCACATGTTATGAATATTAATTCCTTTAACATATTTACATTTTGCTCATGGAAACCGAAAACACATACATTTAATTGCATAACACAACACCCATCATCCATCCAAAGAAGCTTGTAAAAGGAACGAATCATTTCACTATGAAATCAAATTTGAATTGCCTCATAACTCAATCTCAAATATCTAAACACCCTAATTATTAATGCATTATTTTGATTCAATTTTCATGCTCTCGTTTGCAGTATAAAACTGTGTACAAGAAGACTGTGCACACAAGGAATGTGACGGTGACCCTGAACCTCACTGACTCCCTAAATGTGACAGACTCTAAGCTGAACATGAACCTCAGCAGGGTGCTGCACACCATACAGGTGGGTGGTAGAGGCAGACATCTCCTCTGGGGTAAACAATGATTTGATGCTCTCTGACATACTTCATATTAATGCATCATAAGTGGAGTGAAAAATTAAATGGTGAAAAAGTTAAAAACCTTTCCCTTTCCACTCACTGGTGCTCCATTAATCGACTGAGCGTTTGTGCTTCGACAACATCTTGTATTTTGTGTCAAGCAGTTCAGCAGTCATTTATGCAACAGTCCACATAATGCACCCCTCCACATATTTTCTCCCACAGGAGACAGTAGAGGAGACTGTCCCTGTGTCTGGTTCCTCTGCTGGAGTTAACGCGCTCGGTTTGGTGGTTTTCTCCATGTGCTTCGGTCTGGTCATTGGCAACATGAAGCAGAAGGGCCAGGCCCTCAGGGACTTCTTCGATTGCCTGAATGAAGCCATTATGAGGCTGGTGTCCATCATCATCTGGTCAGTAAAGACATACCTCACACCCCCTAAACTCTGAACTACTACAGAGTATTTCTGTAAGAGTTGGTTACTTAAGTTGCCCAACAGACGTGTCTGTCTCTCCGTCTTCCTTGTACATCTCACCTCTCAGGTATGCTCCAGTGGGCATCCTGTTCCTGATTGCTGGAAAGATTGTGGAGATGAAGAATCTGGCAGAGGTGGGTGGCCAGCTTGGGATGTACACCGTCTCTGTCATTGTGGGTCTCCTCATCCATGGCCTCTTTGTCCTGCCACTGCTCTACTTCCTGGTAACCAGGAAGAATCCCTACAGCTTCATTGGTGGCATACTGCAGGCGCTCATCACTGCTCTGGGGACCTCATCCAGGTAAGTGTCATCCTCTGCACTGTTCAGATACTGGTGTTGTGTCCCATTCAGTGTGTTTTAGGGTATGTGTCATGAAAAGAATGCAATATATTATATTATAGTTTAGATTCTGTAGTGTTGATTCTGATACAAACAACAATGAGCAATGAGATTCAGATTAAATTAAATGATATACTGCAGGTTACCCTTTAAGATATGTAGACAAACTCAGTTTATAACCTAAACGACAGTGAAAGGATAGGATACAATATGATATGATACAATACGAGACAATAAGATAGAATATAATATAATGCAGTATGATACAACACGATAAAATACGATATGATACTATATCATACAATGTGAAACTACAGCTCTGCCACCCTGCCCATCACCTTCCGCTGTCTGGAGGAGAACAATCGTGTGGACAAACGAGTGACACGCTTCGTCCTCCCTGTGGGTGCCACTATTAACATGGATGGCACCGCCCTCTACGAGGCTGTGGCAGCCATCTTTATTGCTCAAGTCAATGACATGGACCTTAATTTTGGCCAGATTCTCACCATCAGGTAAGCCTCGATTTGTTTAATTAAATTTGGTTTACACCATATATGCAAAAACTGTAGATGCTGGATGTACAGAGCCCTGTCATTCTATTCAATACAACACCTTTTTGTCTGTGATGGGTGAAGTACAAAACCAGTGTTTCAGAGTGACAATTAAGACAGATTATATTATTTTTTTTATTCATTAGGTGCAGGTTATATTTATATTATGCTTTAGAATTGTTTTGTGGTAGTGGTAGCTTTGCTGCTGTGGCTCTATACACCTGAAAAGCTTTTCCTAAAAGGGGAAGTACGGCCATATCAAGTCTGATGTCATTTTAGCCAGGGTTGGTTAGGGCGGAAAACAAGTTTGAAAATTAATGATATCCACATGCTAACAGGCTAAAAGCTTAACAATGACTGTGTCTACTAAACGAATCTGACGAGGCCTGAAGCCTCTAAGTGGTCTCTAATGTATTCTTTAGCGTTGACACTAAAAGGGTTGTATTTCTTAACACAACCATCTTCTTATGGTGAGACATCTTCATGAATTTGCCATTTGTCCAGAAAATATTCTGTATTCTGTGCTTCATCTTATTACCACCTTACTCCAGAAGAAGATAAACATATGATGGTAGTTTATTTACACCATGATTCACCTGGTCAGCCTTTTCATTAAGTGTTCTAATATGTACATTTCAATGTGTATACATATTATTATACTCAGATTGACTTCACGGTATAATCCTCTTTGACAACATGTGATCAACTTTCTGCAGTGTGTGATTATATATATATGTGTGACCAACTCAATGCTGATTTACATAATTTCATAGTTCCTCGTGTGCTTTTATCACTCCCACCAGAAGTGCACATGTGCAGTTTGTTTGATTCCCTTTATTAAATGTCTTCACTCTCCTCTCCATCCCTCCCACCGCCCACGCAGTATCACGGCAACTGCTGCCAGCATCGGAGCAGCAGGCATCCCTCAGGCTGGCCTGGTTACCATGGTGATAGTATTGACATCGGTGGGACTGCCCACAGAGGACATAACACTGATCATCGCCGTGGATTGGTTCTTGTGAGTTCTTACTAAATGTCAGCTTGATAGGGATTGGTCTGCGCACTGTTCTGTGAGTCTGCCAGCCTAAATGTCATTGTAAAGCTTCAGAGAGCCCACAGGTCCCACCACTACAAAGGTTACTGATGCATAATGCAGAGTGACAGATTAGAACACCTCTGTTTAGAGGCACATTCATGAATGTTGGGCTGGTGGTGCTTTTATAGCAGATGAACAATAATGTGTCCGCTGTCTGTACTGTCTTCCATCTTTCTCTCTCTTGTCTCCGAAGGGACCGCTTGCGTACCACCACCAATGTGCTGGGTGACTCGCTCGGGGCTGGCATCGTGGAGCACCTTTCCCGTAGAGAGCTGCAGAGTCAGGATGCTGAGGTGTGCAACTCTGTGATCGAGGAGAATGAGAAGCCCTACCAGCTTATCTGCCAGGAAAATGATACACTCAATCACCGCAACAGTGAGACCACGATGTGAAGACAAGCGCTATGCCTTGAAGAGCTTCATGTACCAAAAGCATTTTAGCTAGAGGGTTGGCTTGCAACAGTGCAGGAACAGTCTTAGAAAAGTAGTAGTAGTTCTTGGTCAACTCAGCCAGTTCCCTGGGGCAAAGCCTGGCCCGGGGTTGTTTGACGACAGGAAATAAGTACACAAGCTGTTTAGGAACAGTTACACATCCTATGCCTACAATCTGATACTGTCGGTGCCAGTTATTGGGGGGCATTTTGCTGTTTGATGACTGTTTAAATCAATGTCAGACAGGCTCAATGTGTCATAGACAGCTGAAAGTAATTTTTAAAAAGTCTTAAGCCTCATCACGTTTTCAAAGATATCTATAATTTATCATCCATACAGTCAGTCACCAACATCAGTGTTAGAATACAAAATATTATAGAAAAAACATCCCATTCTCACTCCCAGCATGTCAAATACAGCTGCCTGGTCAATGGCCCTACGCTTTGAAGCTTGAAGCTGTATTTACCCCTCCAGTGTCAGTTGTTGATGTGACCCTAGGCAGTAGCATAAAGAAAGTCTGAGACAGGGGATGGCTGGGGTGCTCGGGTGGGTCCAGCATTCATGACCCATTTGTCATCTAACCCTAACCTCTCAGCCAAGTATTATGTTTATGCCTAACCTCATACAAGTACTTTATCTTACCTCAGCCTAACCAAGTATTTCTTTAAGCCTAATCCTAAATAAGTAGTTTTTGGCCCGAGCCTAACCAAACAACAACCATTTGACAACATTAATAACATTCCAAAAGTCATTGTCAAAATGTCATTCTATGTAAGCTGTTTGTCAGTAAGTCTCACTGGTGGTTGCAAATAACCGCAAAACCTTCCATATACAAAACTGACACTAGAGCGGTTCGTAGAGCGTCATAGTTTGAAGCTTAAGGCCACTGACCAAGCTGCTGTAACTGACGAGATCGGACTGAGAACATGTTGAGAACAACAAACATTCATAGACATGGAGTTAAACATCTGATTTTCCAATCTTGCAAATAACTAAATCTACATAATTTGGCTATTTCTTTTGCATGAGTTAATACATATTATTTCATTTGCAAACACTTGCCTTTGTCATTATCATTATGACTACCTCTAGTAGGACTTAGACATGGAGCTTCTACAGCACTACACACAATACTCGAGCATATCAGCAGAATGTAAATAAATCGATCTCTGCACTGTTTTGAATATTTTTGAATCTAATTTAAGTTTTCTTGTCCTTGTACAACTTTGGATGTACCTGACTGTTAAACACTGGAGGATGGTGTGAAGGAGAATCTTTGTTGTTTTGCATAAATACTATATTTGTGTGTTTTTCTGCATTTCTTTGGTGCTATTGCTTTTAAACTGTACTGCAGTTATACTAGGTCTGAAACTCTTTGATTCACTTCATTGTACATCAAACAGGTGAGGGAAATATCATACAAGAGAATGATAAATATATTTCTTTTGAGTTATTTTTTTCCTTTTTACCTCTAAATTTCAGATTAGGTTTTTCTTCCATATAATTTTAACATCATTACTGATTTATAAAGTATTAACAACTATAGTTTCATGACCATTAGAAGATATTTCGTTGTTGGTCACATTGTGCTTGACATCAATATATTGAATTGAATTGAATTGTGTTTTCTGTTTTATAATTCATACTACCAACTAAATATGGTATTTAATTCTGTGTTTTTTGACTTGAGTAATATATTGCAAGCTAATGATGGATTCATTTTTATTGTTTTATGAAAAGGTACTGTGAAGAAAGCTCGTCAATGCCTTGAGGAATTGAATGTACAAATGCTTCATGCTTTTTGGTGTTGGTTGTTTTAGAGAACAGTGTAGTGCATAATTATAAAAGTGAAAAGTTATGTTTCATTTAACTAAAAGCTCTTCTGACTTTGTGTTGGTTACATGCTCATGAAGAGGTCTGACTTTAGTTTCCATGCTTGATGTTATTTGAGTAAAAAGCTCAACATTTTTGATGGACTGCTTATGAAAAATGTGAAAAGTAAATGGCTCAGGAATTGAAATGTGGGTCTCATTATTGTGTTTGTGGCTACCCCTGGTGGAGGATATCCTCCTGTCCAGAAGCTGTTCTCCATTAAAGCATACATGAGTCGAATTTAATGTGAGAAAAAATAGTTTCAAACTGTTGATCATAATAAACAGATGTGTTCTATGTTAAAACTATTTGATTTAAATACAAGTAGTTCACCACTAAAATGGTGAAACTTCACCTTGTGTACATCTGTTTAAATTGTGAAACTGTTGTCATTGCAATGTTTGACATGCTTAAACTTCTTATTAAATCATAGTTCCTGACAATGGTCCCTACAGAAGAGACAGCCATGCTAGCAGCTCTCTGAGGTTGTAATATGGCACAGCCATGCTTTATGCTGGATGCTAACACAAGCATGCTAACATGAGCAAAATTAAAATGCTGATTATATCCTACATGATATGTTTAAAAATAATGTATAATGTTTACCATGCTCATCGTCTTCGTTTATGATGTTAACATTTGCTAATTAGCACTTAATACAAAGTAGCCTACAGCTGAGGTATTAAACCTAAATATCATAACTGTTGAGGAAATTAAAATGTACCTGTAAACATGTTTGGGATCACCAAAATTAAAAAGTTAATAACATTTTTATCCTGAGGGTATGGAGGGTATAACATGAAATGTTTCATGTTGTAACAACATATTTTCAGTTTGATCACATTATAGCAAAGAAACCTTTCTTGTTACAATATACTTCTAATATACTACGAAAAACATGTTAACTTATATTGTTATAATGTGACAACTCTTCTTTGATTGAGAAAATGGTTAATGGTTAATCTGTGCAATTTGATTCAGTTCTATGTCATGCTTAGGTCAAAAAAAAGATGAATAGTGACAGTAAAAGTAATAATATTCGTTTTTCTTCTGTTTTTAGGCATGGTAAATGGTAACTGGACTTGCATTTAGATAGCGGCATTTATGATAGCAGTAAGAATGCATGTCATGATAACTATTGAGATATTTCAGTTTGGACCACAGTGATCAACCCAACAACACTTCAATCCCTGTAGTCACACTGCTAGCATGGCTACATAACAGTACTGTGTGGTCAATAACACATGCAAACAGACAGCCAGAAAAAACAGTGGGGCAGTTACAGTTATTATTTCAGATTAATTTATAAAATAGTTCACTTGAGTTACTGTTTTAACATACAGTGCATTCTTCTACAATACAATACTTGTGTGTTTCACACACAGTTGAGCCCTCTAAGATTTAACAGCCTTGCCATGTGGTGAATTGAATCATGAATACTTTGGCATAGTTTTGTGACGGACTATTGGTGAAAAAGACAAATGTAAACTGCAAATGCGTAGATATTTAAATCTCTGGTAGATGCCTGAGGGCCTCCTTTTATAAGATTGACTTGGGCTTCAAGTGAGTTTACAAACAGTTAATATACAGAGTGGACATAATATCAGGAACATTTGCTCTCTATGTCACACAGGAAGTCGTATCCAGGTGAAATCTTCTCACTGATCCCACTTTGATTTCACCTATCTAACAGTCAAATATATAATTTCAAAGTCTGCACTGTGTGCAATGTCATTACATATCACTGAATGTATACAAGTCACAAATAAGCATAGAGTATGCTGATATACAATATTAATATCACTGCTTGTTAATCATTTGTTTAACTAAACTTTTTTTAAAACTGATTTCACATCAGCCACGAGTGTAATGTTATTGTAGAAGGAGACACTTCCAGGCAGACTCTGGCAAATAACAGTATGAGCCATTAAAAACAAAAAAAAATAAATTCAACTAATCTTACAAGTAAATACTCCTCTGTTGAGGCTTTTCCAGCCACATGTCTGGGAATATTTCAAGCACAGTTCATGTTTAAATATCTAAAGCCATTTAAATATGTATTGCTGCCCAGGTCTGGTCCCAGGGAAACAGATAGTGTAGATAGAGAGAGACACAAGACGACTGGAGAATCAGCGAGCTTCGCCGTGTAAAGATGACGAGCCACTGAAAGTTTACTTGGCCTGTAGAGGAGCGGGAAGAATGCAGAAATATTGAATGAGACATTTGAGAGAGTTACTTCCAAGTATTATAGCCCTTTCAAAGGATACAACATTGTCAAAAGTTTAGAAAAAACGTACTTATGACTATGAGTTTTCCTCCATATTTGATGGAGCTCCATCACTCCGCATTGAGAACTGCCCAGTTGTCTTTCTTGTCCTGATGAGCACAAGAGAATGAAAATGTGAAAATCCCCTCAAATCAACATCCATAGATCACATTGTTTACTTTCATTTTAAAGGAGACATATTGTTTCCTATTTCAGGTTCATAATTTAATTTTTGGTCACTACTAGAATAGGTTTAAATGCTTTAAAACTGTTTTCTCATACTGTCCACTGTACTGTCCTTTTGTCTGTAAGGCTCTGGTTTAGCTCCTGTCTCTTTAAGGCCCACCCTCCCAAATATGCAATCTGCTCTGATTGGTCAGCTCACACACACCAGACCCAGTGCCACTTACAACAACAGAGCTGTGCTAAATCAATTCTGGCGTGCCACTAGGCATACATTATGCAAATGTGTGACATGGTGATGTAGCGTGATGTCACAAAGTCATGTAATTAAAGGCGTTACTACTGACAAGGCGTTTCAGGAACAGTGTTTTCGGTGGGAGAGAGGAGCTTCTGTTGGTGTGGGCTTTCTTACATGCATAAGAACCTATTTAAAAAAACAACGAAGGAAAGAAAGAACTTTAAAGCGCTGTCTCCTTTAATTAATCATATTTTATCTTATTACATCCAGTGGATTGCTATAGGTAACAGCAACATAGCTGAACAGTAGCTTGTATCTGACCTCTGACATGACGGGCAGGTTGTCATGAGGAAGGAGCCACATGGTTCGGTGGGCCTTGGTTCTCTGTCTCTGCAGGAGCTTTCTCAGCAACCTCTTCACCTTCCGGTCTCTGGGGTCTGCACATTTCACTGCCTTCTTCGTGTAAAGACTATCAAAAAAACAGTACAGTGCTTATTACACAACACAGGATGGCTGTACAAGGTCCTGCTGGACACAGAAGGAACAAGAGAGCCCCAAACCCCACATTCTGGAACAAGCAATGATTCAGCAATAATCTGGAGGACTACAAATATGTCTGTCAGGTGTAGCAAAGCCCAGAGGAATCACAAAGAAAAAGATGATATAAGATGCTGGAAATAGAGTCAAATAAGGTTTTTTTTTCTCTGGTAAAAAGAAGTCAAACTGTGATCAAAAGTTGAAGAAAAGAGGTTGGGAACCACTGAAATAGAGAGGAGCAAAGGAAACTATTGTATGTGCTGCATAAGAACTCAATGTTTTTGTTAACTGGACCACATGAAAAAGCAAGCTCCTCATTCCCCTGCAACATCAGATTTCTCTGACCTGCTGGAAACAATAGGTATCACAATGCAGAATGGTTTACTTAACTAAACCCTGCTGTGCTGACTGACTGGCTGCGGCAGGGCTCAGCTGGCTCGGAAGGTATTTTCAGATGGCTTGTTATTCCCACATATTTCTTTTCTTACTTCCCTGGCAATTACAGCTCCGAGCCCTGCCATAACAACATGACCTGGAAAGATGACAATGCCTCTCAGCCCGGCTCTGCCCTCCTCTAACAAGAGGCATATTTTCCATGCCTGCAGATTGCTGTGTGCTCTTTAGCTCCAGGAGTGGATAGTTGAAATACTTGCATGATGGCTTGTATACTGCAGTCGGGCCCCTCCGTCTGCACTTCAAACCGCAACACATCTTTGGTACGCACCTTGCCCTGGGAGTACAACATGCAGCACTGGACATCCCTTTGCATCTGCACACCTTTACCTGGGGAAAAGAGAGGCAAAAACAAGAGAAAAAAAAACAACCAAGAAAACATTAGAGAACAAAACCAGAATCACTCAGTTTAATTATCACAGCTTGTTGCATCCTGTTTGACACGTTTGATTTTAATTGTTTGTTTGTTTAAATTGCCTTCCTTTCCAGGTCATCTTAGAGTGTTATTCTCTTTTCCAAGTGAGAACAGGACACTGAAGCAACATCATGACAGCCGCAAAAGTTTAAAACAACATGCATTATTTCACATCATTAAAAACAGACATAGAAACATTTTGCATTCATATTTACTGCAGAGAATCGTGCTGATCCTTCTATGTGAACGACTTAAACAGAGTGTTTTGGCAGCTTTTGCAGACAGCAAAATGTTCTCTGTTCTGCAGGATGTGCACATGCCCTCTCGTTACGTATGCACACAGTCATACACACACACAAGAATGTCAGAGGAGTTACAATGGCATCCCGTTGTGCTGCAAAACATACTACCATGGCAGGGAAATGAGAGACAGAGAAAGTGAGAGAAAGCAAGGGGGGTG
>OMLP01011714.1:32169-59662 GCA_900302685.1 Spondyliosoma cantharus | reverse complement strand
AATTCTGTTGTCAGTATAACAGTGTACTCTGTGTGTATATGGGAGATTGATTGCAAGAGACTGGACAAGATTCACATTTATGCTTTTACTGTTTGTACTGTAATTTGTTGACAGATCATGTCATTGTGATACAGAAAGGAAAAGACAGCAAAGCACAAAGAAAACAACAAAAAAACAAAAGTAGAAATGTGAACATAGGACAATCTCCTTAGGGAAAACTGTACATGCAGTGCTGTAGGAATTACAGTGCAGTCTTCCTACACCTCCTGACGTTCCTGTCTGTTGGGCCACAAATTCTCATCCACATCACAACGAACATCTTCTCTTGCGATGCAGCGTGGAAAGAATCTTCCAATTCCTTGTCCTTCCATTGACAGACATTGTAACATTGTGTTGTGCTCCGACTATATATATATATATATATACACACACTTGCCAGTTGTTGGTTCATGAGATGCACCTTTGAGCTATTTCAGAAAACTGGTTGATCATTGGTTGATCTAATGCTTCACACATTTCCCTTCATTAGAGAAAGTCAACATCCATGTGGGAGCAATTTACCAATTCAGGACAGATTTCGAAAAAAGTCCAATGGAAATGTATAGAAATATGCTTGACATATTATGACAACTTGTTCAACCATTTTGCATGTAAAGTCTTATGCGATGAACTAATGCCTAAATGTTGTGGGGGGTGAGACTATTCATCAGAGACCCATTATGATACATTTTGATCAACATCACATGAGCAATTGTTAATGTAGGAAACAGCAGAGAATTGTACATAATCATTTGCATGGATGTACCAAAGCATTTACAACTTGTTCAAAGAAATGAGAAACTGCTTTTTTGATGCGCACAAGTGACACAATGATGTGAAGATTGAACAAGTAACTGAGAAAAACTGTAAGCTATAAGCTTCATTTTGGTTTCTTTTCCAGAGTACCAGAGGCAATGGAGGCAAAAAGGGGAGCTCCTTAAAAAGAAGATTTTACAGTTGAATCGTGAGGAGCGTAACACAACACTTAGTGAGTGTCCAACTCAGTAAAATGCACTTTTGTATTCATTGTGGTTTTTGCTACTTCATACATTATCTTTTTTCTCCAGCCAGGGAAATTTTGAAGTTGCAGAGCGAGGTGGAGGGCTTTAACCTGTTAATTGTAAACGCAAAAAGGATAACTGAGTCCCAACTTAACGGTGAATAACCCTACAGCTGTATGAAACTTGGTGAAATAAGTTCAAAGTCACACTTGGCTCATCTCATGTGGGATTTTGAAATGATAATTGTTGTTTTTTTTTCATTGTAGAGATAAAATTTATCTTGGAGGAGGAGAAGAAACGACTAGAATACTTACAGAAGCAACTGGAGGAAACAGAGTATGCCCAGTCACAACTGAGTGAGTATGAGTATGAAAAAGAGGCTGGTAAATGTTTATAATTCAAAATATTGTCTATTCTATCCTTAATACTGTATTTTCCAGAATCTTCAATGCTTCCTTTCTATTTTAAATCATGTGATATCACAGAGGCGGAAAAAGAACGACAAAGTCCGCAAAAATAGTAAACATATCTCACCTCTAAATGTCAGAAGATTTCTTCTACTTTTATTTTACAGTCATGACAATCATCAGCCTAATGAAAGAGGTGAGAGCACTGCAGGTTGATGAGCAAGACCAGACAACACCGACAAGTCCAGCCAGCAGTGAGTCCTCCTCCACCACTTCTATTGTTTAAATCAGGCTGAAAAGCAGCTGGTTATTGACTGAATATTGCACTGACACAAATTGTGTCCCCTTCAGCCCTTCAGACTCTGCTTCAAACCAAAGAAAATGAATTTACCAGAGCTCAGGCTGAAATAAGTGGTGAGTCTGTGTTATACTCACAGATAGAACACTTGAAAGCACAGTTTCAGGTGAGAATTTCCACAATGATGTTTTCTCTTTTTATGCAACAGAGCTGCAGAGGAAGCTGCGAGCAAAGAGTGAAGAATGCTCTGGACCTGAGGAGAGACATGAGCGTGAGTTGTAAGCATGACTTCAGCTAAAGGCTCCGGTGATTCAGGTTTTATTTTCAGCTCTGATTTTGCGTCCGTGTGTGTTTCTATCAGACGTAAAGACTGAATTTGAGCAGAAGGTCAAAGAATTGAACAGAACCGGAAACTCCGAAGCAGCACTCAGTAAGTAACGTTTCATCGCACCGTTTCTCATCTGACAGTTTGTTTCAGAAGTATTAGTGCTGTAGTGATGTTGCCTCTGTTCTCTGGGTCAGTTCTGAGCGTAATAAACCTGCATGATGAGCTGAGGACTCTGAGGGAACTGATCTCCACCGCAGGTGACCCAGAGAGGATCACAGGTGAGTGGTCACAATTTTGAAAGATTTCAAATCCTCTCTCAGGTTTTCGCTGTCATCATCACTTGTCTCCTCACAGAGCTGACGGGGCAACTGGAGGAGAAGCAAGAGGATCTGAACTCCAAGACTGTAGACATAGAGACACTGGTTGCCAACCCAGGAATAAGTGAGCACTTCTTTCAGTACACTGGTGGATAAAGTATAGATCATCTTTAACTTCACACCTGCCGTCAGATTTGTCAGCACCACATTCTGAAAAACAGACGCTATGTAAATAAAGTGCTTTTTTTAAAGTGAAATTCAGATTTAGCGTACAATTCTAAAGATCAATGCAGTTGATGAGATAAAACATTAAATATATATTGTCTTTGTACTGTTTTAACTTTAAAATCGGTCTACTTTACTGGGAAATTTTGAGTTTATATGTTCCTCGACTTTTTTGAACTACAGTCACTTTGTCAGCGTTAGGAAATGGTCACATTCTGTTTTATTTAGACTTTAGACAGCGTCCCAACTTTTTAGGACCTGGATTTATATTTTCTATAGACCAAATTACCATTCGACATAATAGAAATGAAAATCAAGACTTTTTAAGAAATTATTTACAGAACAAGGAATATATTTAAAAATTCTTGAAAATAAATATTTGAAATGTTAAGTATCCAATTTTAGATTAAAATTGCAAACTTTGACTGTTTTCCTTGTTTGTTTCTTATGTTTTTGTTTTCTTCTTCTAAATACTTTGACAGAAAGGCTCCTCAATCATTGAAACGGCACCAAATTTTGGGAAATCACCATCATGTTGCAGAAAGAAAGATGGTGTTTTATTGAATTTGGTGACTTGGCTTCTGTCACACTGCAGTCCTTTTATGATTAGAGTTTAAAGGACTGGAGTCTATTCATCTATCTCAGTTGCTTTCCTAAAAATGTTGGCTGAAACCATCAAAAACCTTTATCTGAACACATGAAAATTAACCCAACAACCACAAATCCATTAATGTTTGTGTTAGCCTTGTTGCCAAGTCGAGTTTCAAATAGCACAAATACTAATTCCTAGTTAGCGTAGCTGAGAGAATAATTGAATAATAAATAAAGTACATGGGCATCTAGCCTTTAATGTTGAGGACTGCTGACACAGATTTCTGTGGCAATGAATCCAGCCAATCTTTCGGCATGTTTATTTGTTTCAGTTTTAACCATCATTGAGCTGCAGAAACAGATATCAGACCTTCAACAAACGGCTGACAGTGACACCAATGGTGAGAGTGTAAAATTTAATCTACTTTAAATACCAATGTACAAATTCAGAGGGATGTTATCTGAGAAATGTAATCACTCATGTCTAAATGTAACCTACATTAAAGACTGATGACTTTTCCCAGCGTTGCAAAACACAATGGATGACCTTCTCGCTGAAATAGATGACAGGCAAAACACAAAACTGAGTGAGTTTGAAACAACTGTCAGAAGAAAGTTTCACATGCAAGTTGTTCTTTCATCTTGTTATGTGATTGCTTGAATCAAACTACATTTCATCCCCTCTGTTGTGATGTGCTTTAGTGCTGAAAATGATCAGCCTGCAGAGTCAGGTGGAGCAGCTGCAGAAACAGCTGGCAGGCGACCAGATGTTACAAACCCCTCACGCAACCAGTAAATGTTTCCTTAAAACATTTAACAACAAGCTAATGTCTGTTATATTGTTCTTACTGTATCCTGGTTCTGCATATTAACTTCTTTAAATTTGCCTCAGAGCTCAGAAATGATCTTACGTCTAAGAGGAACGAGCTGCAGAAATGTGTCAACGATCTGAAAGCGAAGAATCAGAGAAATGCCAGGATGAGTAAGTAAAAGGGAACTTGGTGTCTACATTCACTATTGAGGAATATCCACAAATATGTTTTGATACAATAGATTATTTCTTTGTTTCTCAGTTCTTACTGCCACTGAGCTGCACAGCCAACTCAGGAAACTAGCAAAAGAAAAGCACAATGAGAGCCAAACAACTTCTGCCACAATTACCAGTGAGCATCTCATTCCCGCCTTGACACTATTGAATCGTGTATTAGCAGTAGATCCGTCATAAGTTGAATGAAACCTTACTGTTTTCAGAGCTGAGAGAACAACTGAAGGAAAACGCAGAGGAACACGCTCGTGATCGGGCTGAGATCAATGGTGAGTTCAGCACTGCCTTGAGTAGCTTTCTGCAACATGGAAAAGTAGTTAAGTTAAATATGAATGTTTTCTTTTGTATTTTGTATCAGATCTGCGGAATCAGCTGAACCAGACGGAGGGACAGTGTTCAGATTTTGAGCAGAAACTTAAAGGTGAGTGTTGCCTTGCTGACTTGTTACCTTCTGACTCTATTGTGGGAAATGACATGTTTTTGTCTTGTTTTAACGACATCGTTGTTAAAAAGTCTTATTCCTGTTTAGCAAATGGTTGGATTTAGCACCATACAGTGAGGACGTGATATAATACTGGTAGCAGGGGTTTCACTCTATATTGACCCAAACGGAGCAGAGGGAAAAGTATGGAGAATATCACTTAAAATCTTGTACATCGACCCCTCCAGAAGACTTGTGCAGACTGAGAAAAGTTGAGGCCTTGATGGGCTTAATGATAGATAATATGTTCTGGAAGAAGTGTATATTTTGTATATTTTTTGTATATTTTTTTATATTCTACACACAGTGATATGAAATGTCGTGCGCTATGGATAGTGATTGGCTCGTGATGTTTAATTGCCAGATAGCCTGCACAAGTGGCTTGAAAGGTGAAGCAAATTATAAGGTGGAGAGAGGGCGACCCTGGCAGCAGACGATGCCTGCTGCCAAAACCACAACTAGCATGCGATTCGCGTAAAGAAACTCCTTCTCATTTAAAACAAATTCTTCTCCCTCCTCAGATCGGCCAACATTTAAGGCATTTAAATGTTTGATCTTTTTCTGCCTACCTTGTCACAAATGTGTCTTTGTAGATCTGCAGAACGACCTGGATGGCAAAATTGTGGAACTTCAGTCCAAATCGGACACTGTGACTTCGCTCGGTGAGTGGTTGGAGCCGTGTTACCTAACAGTGAATAAGCTTATTGAGAAAATAATTCTTAATGCATAATGGATGATGGAAATTGATTCCATGCGCCTGTAGGGCAGTTAGTTATTTACTTAAACTATGATGAGAGTTGTGTTATAATCTACATACAAACTCATACATTTAAAGCAACATTATGTAACTTTTTTTTTTTTTTTTAAACTTAAAATAACAGCTTTATAATCATTTTGATGATACAGTGTCTTGTGATGACTTGCAATGAGTTTTGTTTGTAGTTAGCACCTATATTACGTCTGGCAAATTGCAGGCCTGTATATGTATTTACAGCAGTGGTGTTGCACTCAGAAACTGTGTGTGTGTGTGGGGGGGGGCGCACAAAATCCCAATGTCTACATAATGTTGCTCTAAGGATGAGGAGGAACTTCATTACTTTTGAGTAACTCCTTGTAAATGTGGTTCATTCAGCGCTTCAAGTTTCAACATTGACTCTACAAATAGAGGAGCTCAAGAGACAACAACAGAGCAGTGAATCTGATACTAAGATGAAAGGTCAGTGTGGGTGTGTGGGTGTGTGTTTCATTGTCACTTTACAGTTTGCTATTTTTTTTATATGTTAATATATTCAATCCTCGCTTGATGCGATGTACAGTATGTGCCTTGTCAGATATGTTTCGCTCTCATGCTGTTGTTTAAATTAAGCCCATGGCGTGGGTGCACAAAATGCTAGCTATGATAGCTTACTGTGCTGCTTAGTGAGAAACATAAAACGTGCGTTGTGTTATTCTTGTGTCAGTACGAAGAACAAAAGCTATACAAGTTAAGAAATGTTTCTGTTTTCCATTCTGCAGAACTTCAAAAAATCATCGATGCGAAAACAATTGAGCTGGCCAGAAAAACAGAGGAGCTCAAAGCAAGAAGTGCTCAACCACAAAGGCGTGAGTAGAACGCACATCCAACCCTCTGAAAGAATCAAAATCACTGAATTATACTGTATGTATAGTCGATGGGTATTATACATGCTAACAAGTGAATCTCGAACCGTCCTTCCAGTCCTACAGATTATTACGATGCAAACAGAAATTGATAAACTGGCGAATGTGGCGGCAAATGACACAGATTACATGAAGATGAGAGGTGAGTGACAGACACATATGTCGACGACAACAACAGCAGTTAATAATGTAACATACATGTCCTCACATGAAATAATGTTATTCGACGTCTCTTGTCTGCAGGACTCCAAGACCTAATGAATGGTTTGATCGAAGGAATACAAGATGAAAACAATGAAAATACTAAACTGAGTGAGTCACCATGAAAATGGCAGTAAATTGTAATTGTTCTTGTTGATCGTGGGCTTGTATCCAGTGAATATATCTAATCAGGTTTTTCTTCTGTTAGTGTTTCAAATCTTGGCTCAACAAGATGAAATAGCACGACTGAAGAAGCAAGCGGAGAGTCAGAATCAAGCAGAATTGGAGAAAATTAAAGGTGGGATGCAGTCTGTAGGATTATTAGTTTATTCCACTGAATACATTTTAAGGAAATAAAACATCTGTTCTGTCTTTCTCGAAGATCTGGAGAATGAACTGGAGGATGTCAGAAATCAGATAAGAGAAAAGACGCTGGTGCTGGACTCAAGTGACACGAGGATTGCTAATTTGTGTAAGACTTCTGCTCAGTTTTGATCTGAGAAAAAAAAAAACAGAATCATCAAAATGTACCAGAATACTAAAAGAAGTTTGCTTTGCTTTTTTGTAGCGGCTCAGATTATGGACCTTCACCAGAAAATCAAACCTCTGGAAGATGAGATATCTGACCTCAAGGAAGCAAACACTGAGAATCTGGAAGGTAAAAAAAAGATGTGCCTTAAGGTAAAACATACACACATACTTAACAGATCATTTTGTCCTTGATTGATCTTTAAATTGTTTTCAGAGCTTCAGAAGAGACTGGATTTGACAAACAGGCAAATGCAAGACAGCGAACTTCGACTCAAGGAAGCAGATGCAAAGAATTTTAACTCGAGTATGAAAAGTTCTTATTGTGCTCAAGTTATGTCTCATGTCTGTTTCCTTTAAGCAGAATGTAACACTGCAGATGTTTCTGTGTCTCTGCTAGTAATGGAGATCGCTGATCTGAGAGCAAAACTGAAAAAGGCTCAGAAACTGGCAGACAAAGCTGGCAAACAAAACATCAACGGTTTGTTAATACTTTTCTACTATACTGTCTCTGCTGTCAGTCCACAAATTATTTTGTACTTTTCCTGCCAGTAAATATCTAGAAATAATCCTAACATGTAATGTCTAAATCATCCAAATCACCCGTTTTCAACACAGTCGTGGTTGTTTTTTGTCCTTAGAATTAAAGCAACAAATACAAACACAACAAAGAGAGAACAGAAAACTTGCAAACACCAACAAAGGTATGTTCTCTACACTGCAGTGCCTTTAAGGGATAGTTTGATAGACATTTTGGGAAATACACTTACTTGTGGATGAGAACATTGATACCACTCTCTTGTCTGTACGCTCTGAAGCTTCAACCAAAGGCCAGTTAGCTTAGTTTAGCACAAAGTCCGGATACGGTTGGCCTCTCTGACCAAAGGTAAAGTGGGTTGCCTTTTTAGGGGGCAGGAGGTTATGTGCCAGACTATTACTTCTTTGCCAGAGTGATACTTCTTGAAGTATTTGTCGGGACACAACTGGGATAGTACCATCGCTGGGTCCAGTTTCTTGCACATAGCTTGGTAGCAACAACCCCTTTCCATCTGCATTAAGTTTGCGGATTATTTATCCTAGCCTAGTCTCCTGGCATCACAATGTTGTTTGAGACACCAGACGACCTAACAGAAGCGCCATTGGAGCAATTTGGCAAACCTCTAAATGTTTGTACATGTGTCTTTTGTTGGCCTATGTAAGTATTATGCTAGCAGGCTATATGGTTTTGTAAATTGAGTGTAAACTGTTAGAACAGCAATTCGGTTGACCAGCCAGTTTGATCAGCGGCTTAGTTTTTTTTTTTCTTTTGGTCTGAATGAGGCCTCAACCTCACAGTGATTACAAGGCTCCAGGAAGTGTCTGGTCCCGTTCAGGAAATACTCCCCCTTCGAAACCACAACTTGTCATTATTACACTTCAGTTTTTGAACGTGAGCTCAAGCAGTGCTGGTTGGTGGATTTTGTTACCTTTGGACAGGGCCAGGCTAGCTGTTGCACCTTGTTTCAGGTCTTTGTGCTGATATAAGCTAGGCTGGCAGTAACTATATATTTACCACACAGACAAATGATCAGATTTAATCTTCTCTCTAACTCTGCAAGAGGGAAAATAAATGTTTGGGGTTTCTTTTCCTTCTAGAAATTGAACTATTCCTTGAAAATGTGTGAACATACCAATGTCTCAACCTCCTCCCTCTATCAGACTTGCAGCAGGAGGTCACGGAACAGAGAACGTGCTGCAATAATGTCAACAGCCAGTGTGACGGTGAGTTCCCTTCATACATACTATACTATAGCTGTCCTTGAGATCCAGACAGTCATTGTGATGAACATTTACAGTGCCTATAAAGATTATTCACCCCCTTGGGTGTTTTCCCCTTTTATTGTTTTTATAAATGGAATCATGGTCAATATACAAAAATATACACAACAAAACATTTACGAAAAAACCTCTTTAATTATAAAGTGAAAGCAGATTTCTTCTGCCACTTCTTTCTTGCCACTGTTGAAGAAAGCTCTTTAAATCTCAACTAGAGTTCACCCAAAGGCATGTGGGAGTTGCCAAGGTCAGCTGGAAGGAGGTTTCATTGGTCTGATGAGACCAAAATGGAGCTTTTTGGACATCAGACTACATGTTATGTTTAGTGGACACCAAACGCACTATGTGAAGCATGGTGGTGGCAGCATCATGCTGTGGGGATGCTTCTCGACAGCCGACCCTGCAAAGAAGAATGGAGTAAAATCGTAGTGTAAGATGTGCAAGCCTGATTGAGACCTATCCACAAAGACTCAGTGCTGTGAGTGAGTCCAAAGGTGCATCTATTAAACACTGATTTGAAGATGGGTGAATACTTATGCAGGCGCTTATTTTACATTATATAATTGTAATTAATTGACATTACTTTGTAGAAATCTGTTTTCACCTTGACACCCAAGAGTTGTTTTTGTAAATTGTTTGTTTTTGTATATTTGTGTATATTGACCATGATTCCATTTATAAAAGCAATAAAAGGTGAAAACATCTGAGGGGGCGAATACGTTTTATAGGCACTGTAAAAGAAAAGTTAATCTAAACATTATAATTTAATCATTACCTACTTGCAGCATTCTCTTTGACGACTGAAGTAAATGGTTACTTGTTTAAAACATAAAACAGAACGACAGAAAAGCACAGCTTGTATGGGGTAATTCAAGTCTCCGGAACCCATCAAATCCCAAATTGATTTGAAAAGACATTATTTACACACTTTTCTGAGCTGAAATTTTCACTGTAGCTGCTAAGACCAGATAATGACTGATTTTTTATTTTTTATTTGGGTGACTTATCCTTTGATCAAACAGATTTAGAAATACAACTCCAGCAGAGCCAGGGGGATGCCGATCGCCTGCAGCAGAAACTGCACGAGAAGGATGCTAACCTCAAACAGCTGCAGCAGGACTTAGAAGAACAGATCAGGCTGAATAACAACCTGCAGAATGAATACAGCAGTAAGTTCACCTCTCTGTCTGTAGACAAAAGAAGTCGATATAGTCCAGTTTATACTAAAGGAAAGGAACCACTGTAATGGTGGGATCCTGTGTTTTTGAGATCCAGTATGTCATGTTATTTTTCATCAAACAGAATTACAGCGACAACAGAAACAGACCCCGAACATCACTGTACAACAGCAGCTGATTGACAGGGAAACAGGGAATGACAATCGTAACAACCAGACTGATGAGGAAGATAATACGATCTATGCCAGTAAGTCACACAAAGGCTCCTTTATTTTCTTGGAATGTTTTGGCTCGTGGATTCTTTGATATTTCAGTTTCATGCCAACTTTTTAATCCTACATGAGAAGTGTTCAAACTGCATAAATGTCATGATAATAATTATTACAAACACGCACACACCCACTGTCCATACTGTTCAAATGTAACTGTATGGCTGTATGATTAACTTGAACTTACCAGACATGAAGGGTCTAAAGAAAGATGCTGACTAGTTGAATTGTAGGATCCAGTGTTTTATAGTTTGACCCATGCCAAGGCCTAAAAGTCAGAATCTCAGCCTCTGATAATTCAATTTGAACCATTCTTTTTTAAAATCTCAATTTATGGAAGTGACATACTAAAGTACTGCCTTAAAATCTTTAATGTCAAATTTCTTTCAAATCTGGTGTAAAGATACACATGACCTATTACATTTCTCGATATACAGGGAAGATGACCTTCGATTCAAACACAGCAAACCCAAGAGTAGCCCTGTCTGGAGACGACAGTGAGATATTCACTAGCGAGGACTTGCAAAATGTCCCCGACCACCCAGGCCGGTTTGATGTCCACCTCGCCGCCCTGGGCAGAACCGGCTTCTCAACTGGCAGACATTACTGGGAGGTCTCTGTAGCTGGGAAGCGTTGTTACCATCTGGGGATGGCCAGTGAATCTGCTCCACGAAAAGGATCAGTGGCATTTCGTCCAGCTATTGGTTTCTGGACTGTAGTCCTGAACAAAAATGGTCAATTCAAAGCTCTTGATAGCCAAAATGTTATCCTTCGGGTTCAGAGGCAACCTCTGACGCTGGGCATTCTGCTGGACTACAAAAAGGGACAGGTGTCCTTTTATGATGCTGATGCCAGATCTCAGATCTATTCATTTGTAGGTCAAAGGTTTACAGACAAAATCTATCCATTTATCAATTTATGTGTTGAGGATGTTGGAAGTCCCACGCCAGTAGTGTTGGTTAAACCTGGATCAGTTGACTGGATAAAATAGAGAATGTGACGAGCTATTTGTGCTACGTTTCATAGTTTAGCCATTTATCCCCATCCCGATCCCTGTGACTGCAGAAATGTTCCCACACATTCTGTTACTACTGCTGATGCATGTTTCAGACAATAAAAACAACAATTATACAACAATCCATTTTGTTTATTGTTTTATTTTTACAACCAGATGTTAAACCTGTTAATTTCAAGTTCACGCCATTGGGTAACTAAATGGCAGAGCTTCACCCATGAAAGCATTTAACAAAAGGTTCTGAACTTTATAAAAGATGTGTTATAATGCGTGACGCAGCCCTGGAGAAACTGAATAAAAACAGCTTATATTGAGTGAATACTTCTGTTCTGACAATGAAATGGTTAAACCTTCAACAATAAGTCCCATCACAGTTACACAAACATTTCTCTCAAGAGAACTATCTCAGAACTAATACACGTTTCCCACTACATGTCACCTCTTCAACACATTTTGTTTCTTTTCCATCACATTGCAATCACTGCTCAGTCCCTTCCTGCTGTCCCGGCTACACTCCTGTAAAAATGGGCGACAAAAACTGGGTCCCGCTCTTCCAGTATGTGCAGGAAATGATTCCTCTCCTCTTCTCCCCAAGACTCGAACCACTGGGTCCAGAGGCGCAGCTGGCATTCAAAGATGTTCGGTAGTCTGTCTTTAACCTAGTCAGGACACAAGAAGTGAGAACTGATGTGAGAAATGAAATCACTCTCTGGACTATCTGTTAAGCAGGGGCAGTGTTGAAGGTACCTGAAGTGTACTCAGTGAATCTAGGAGGGTGCACACTTTCCCAGGCACAGCTTTCCCCAGAAGGTCCTGCATGAACCGCTCTCTCTGGGGGCCGGTCCAGCCCTGGAACCAGCTCAGGACGCACCGCTGCTCCTGAAGGCTTACATAGGAGATTGGCTCCGGATTTCTCTCCTGACACGCACTTGGAGAAGAGCAGGAGAGCTTCTCTAGGCTGGGAGGGCTGGATACACCCCGTAGAGCTGACGGAAAGTCCTCTGGGCTGGGAGTGGAGTGTAGTGGTCCCTCTGTCGGACCTCTGAACCTGGAGGTGAGAGTTCCACACAGGGCGTCCGTGGCTGTGAATCTGTGACTGTCCATTGGCTGCTGTTGCTGTTGCTGATTTGAGCCTTGACTGACATGATTGAACCATGCCATCTTTGGTAATGCAGGTTTGTTTCAGCCCGAGAAGAGCCAGCTATTCCTCTGCTGCAGGTTATTCAGCAATGCCTGCTGCTGAGAGACTCCTCCACTCCAGCCTGGGTAACGTTACCATGTAGCTTAGCTTATATCTCAGCAACACTTTCCGTCGAAGTCTGGATTTAAAACCAGCCTCGCAGTTAACTACTCTTAAAATAAACAGTTGTGAGTTCCCATTTTCTAAACGTGAATTAGCTACCTCGTTGTCAGCATGTCTGAACTGCAGCGACGTAAAGCCGGAGTCGCGTTAATCTTTCTAACAAATATATACAGGAAGTGTATGCAGCTAATTAGCCTTGTTGTGAAGAAAATCAAGCTTGCGCAGATTTTGCGCAATTTGTTGTTGAGCATGTGTTTTTTGTTGAAAAATATCAAAATGATTATTTGTGTATAATATGTTCAATAAAAACATATAATGACGCTGGAAATGTATTGTATTTGTTCATATCGAGAAACATGTAATTTATTTGATATTTGATTAGGGGGAAGTCGTCGACGATGACGCTGGGTGGAGGAAGGCGTTGCTCGTCGCTCTCGCTGGGAACTGAGAGGAACGGAAAATGGCGGATCTCGAAGACGTTACCCTGGACGGGAGACCGCTCCAGTCTCTTCGAGTAGCGGATTTAAAAGCTGCTCTTGAGGAGAGAGGACTCTCGAAAAGCGGACAGAAGAATGCACTCATTAAAAGACTTAAAGGGGTGAGTTCCGCGGCGAAATACCGGACCGCGGTTGCTGCGAGCTAGCGTTGACGATGAGACGGGCTGATGCTCTCTCGAGGGCCGACAACTGAGTATCGTTACTGCCGAGCAGCGTAGTAGAGTTGCCTAGGTTAACGACTAGTTAATAGCTGAAAGGGGCCTTTAATTGCACTGAGCTGTAATGCTGCATTTTTTTCTCCTCGCAGAAGTAAACCAAACGTAGCTAGGCCTGGAGTTCAGTAAACTTAGTGGCTAATCCTAAAGTGTGTGTGTGTGTGTGTGTGTGTGTGTGTCGGGGTGATGTTGTCCTGTTAGCTCGTTAGCTCCTTGGCTAACGCATTGACTTGAGCAGTGGCCTGGCTTGTTGCCGTGTATAGTTATTATTAACGGTGTCTGCCCCAAGCACTTTGTGTGCATGAGTTTAGCCCAGAGGTTAACGTTAACGTAGCTGTGTATTTAGAAGCACGGCTGCCTTGGTGCAACGGACTCCGAATTTAAATTTTACGTCAGTGCAATATATTTGAATGGACAATGTTCACAGTGTTCCGCCAAAATCAGGAATACTTATCCTTAAAGTGTATCTCAGGCCCAAGAGCTGCTAGTTTGTTTACATTGCGACAAGCATTCAACCTTTTACCCCGCCATGAAAGTTGTGTCATTATTTACTTTTTTGCTGGTTTGTCCGATTAATTACCATTTGTTCGCTGAATTGCGCCATGTAAGCAGTCTACGAGATGTTGACATTCGCATTTCCATGTTAAACCCTTATTAATCCAGTGAAGCTTTATGTCCCCCTGACCTCACATGTGAGATGTAAACGATGTGTTAATCAGTTATAACTTGTAACGAACTATTAGCTACGTTGTCAGTTACCAGATTTTAGCAACCTAAATATCCCTCTTAAAATATGGAAGTTTTCATAGCACCTTTGGATACAGTTGAGGCCTATCTGCACCAAAAATAAGCCACTGACCTCCAACGGTCACACTATCCTTTTAGGTTATATTTGATATATGTGTTGTTTGCTTTCACCACATATCATTTCCTAAGATATTGAAGATTATACCATTGTTGAACCATACACACGTAAATATTCTGTGTGCATGCACTATGATCAAATACAAGGATGCTGCACAACCGACGTTTGAGTGTCAGGGCAGCGATGGATGAAAACATTGAAGACTTAAATTAAAAAGGTGAAACATTTAAACCAAGTTAGGTCCAGCAGCTTCTGCTTGCTTCTCTGTCCCCATTATTCTCAGCGTGGTCAGCTTTCCACCACAGCCTGTGAGTTGCTTTTCAGACCAGGGTCCAATCGAGTCTTATTATTCTTGCCGTGTGACTTGTTTCCTTCTGACTAGAGAACTCTACCATCCCACTGTCTTTGTCCTTAAGTATTCAGTTGCTTGCGATTGTAATTTGTATCAAAGGTAAAATTCTCCATACCTACAAGTATAAAGTAAGATAGGCAGTGACTGAAGGATGTTTGTCCCATTTATGTTGACACACAGGGGCTTGAAGTTATCAAAAGATGGAAATATTGGAAAAAATAATGAAAACTGTTACTTAACATACCTGCACACACTAGGTTGTCATAAATGACCCAGATATTTGCATTTCGTAGCACCAGTGCAACCTTTTAACAGCTCTTGAAATACCGTATTTGCGTTGAATGAATAGTCTCATCTTTACAACAGGCTCTCATGCTGGAGAACCTGCAGAGGACCTCCACAGCTCATGTTGGACTGCAACCAAACTCACAGGTAAGTGCCACAAAGATGCTTTAATTTCAACGACTGAAGCCTCTTCATATGTAATGACCTTTTAAGTATAAATGTCAATGTGAACACTAACACAATTCTCACTGATGTTCACAAAATGAATGCACAATTGGCCATGAAGGATTGCATCCCATTTTAAATGGTCTCTCTGTATTTAGATTGGTGAGGAAATGAGCCAGAACAGCTTTATCAAGCAGTATCTGGCTAAACAACAAGAGCTCCTGAGGCAGCGTCTGGAGAGAGAGGCTCGTGAAGCATATGAAACAAATGGTAAGTGTTGGTAGTAGAGGTTGACCAATAACCAGTTTGGTGGATTAATTTAGCGCCGATGGTACCTTTTACAAACTATTGTTATCAGCTGAACTTGGCTCTGATAGTTACTTATAGCTGTCCAGCCGCCACCGACCATGCAGGGGAGTAGGTTACCATTTTGCATCGAGAACACGCTGAGTCAATCATCATTTGAGGGCCACTACTGTGGAAAATATCTAAATCATTTCAATCTCCCTCTTCATCTAATGTAAACAAATTGACAGACAGGTAACTGCAGTAATTTAACAGCAGATATGAAGCAGCCATACGTGCGCAACAGACTTTAATTTGTTTTTCAAGTGTAGACTAAGACAGACTTACATTATAGGGGAGGCATTTTGTTCATAAAGTTATTCCCCACTCCACGAAATACTTTCCATGTGTGACTTTGGCGACAGGATTAGAAAATATAGGCTAACATCAAATCTTAGCATTCCCGTCAAAACGTTGCAAAATCAGCTTTTTCCTTCTCCCAACTATCTTTATTATATCGCCCTTTAGAAATTCACTATTGATTGACCGCTCGTTGGTAGAATCCTCCACTGCAACCTAGTAAATTAATGTACACTCCTATCATTGTGATTTCCATTTGTGTAATTTTATTTTTTGTCTTTGGTGAACAGATCAAGAGGACCACTCGGAAGTTAATAACAGTGCCTCGTGCCCTCCTCAAGCCCAGGTCAGACATTACTTTCTTTTCTTACCTATTGCCTTCGGTCATATTTTCTAATCTTTTTGTCTGGAGATTCTCTGTGCTCCAAAAGAGGTTGCACATTTAGAAGGAACTTGCTGGTAAGAATGGTGCCAGATCTTTTACATGAAAGAAAATAGGCACAATGCTCTGACAAAATAAAGCTCATCTCCATTCTGTCCTTATCAGGATGTTACACCAGCACTGGCCGAGCAGCACAAGCCACCCGGCCCCTCTGGTGGAGAGGGATTGTTTGGTGCAGGCAATGATGGAGAGGCTGACAGGAACCAGGAGGCTAACGTTTCCGGTCCTCCTGCTTCTGGCTCCGTAGCCATGCGTGTACCTGGTGGTGAGCAGCGGCCAGAAAGGGGTTCAGCATCCAACGAAGTCGCAGCTGACAGCGATGATGAGGATAGTGATGATGCCGAGGAGGATGGTGACGATGATGACTGGGACAGCAGTGCCCGGAGGAGAAACCTCAGAGAGCCGGCCAGAGCTCCCACAACCAGAGAGAGGTCTGGAGCATCCTGTCAACCCCAACAGCAACACATGCCTTCCCTTCTGTCCCCTCAACTTCGCCAGCCAACACCTCCACCCTCCCCACCTCCAGAGTTATCTTTCCCCTTGCCTGACACCCCTAAACAGAGCCCCCCTAGTCCAGATGTAGCCCCAGCTAGGCGCTCACCCAGCTCTTCTAGCTCTGGTTCCTCAAGCAGTGGCAGCCGCAGTAGTAGCCCAGAACCACAGAGAAGTGGACATGCTGAGCGCAAGCCTGGCCCACTGACCCTACTCGCACGTAAGATGGCATCAGAAGGGGCTTTCTCAGGAGCAGGCTGGCACGGTGGTGATGGGGAAGTTGATAGGCAGGATAGCAGCTCTCCCTCAGCCACATCATTTCCTGGCAGAGGGCCTCCAGAGGGTCTGGTATCTGCTATCACTCACACAGCCAACACTTCAGGCCATGTGCCATTTCCCATGATTCCAGGCACCAACCAGAGTGTTGCAGGAGCACATTCGGCCCATATTCAAGTACCTGTGAGTGTGCTCAAGGCAACTGCAACAGAAGAGAGGGACAGAAAGAGGGACAGTGAGATAGAAAGAGAAAGGGCCCTAGAGCTGGAAAGGCAAGAAAAGCAGAGAAAACTTGAGGAAGAGCGAGAAAGAGCTCTTGCCCTGGAGAGAGAGGAAAGAGAGAGAGCTCTGGAAAAAGAAAGAATTGAAAGACAGCAGGCCATAGAAAGAGAAGAACGAGAAAAGGCTTTGCAGCGGGAGAGGGAACTTGCTCTAGAACAAGAGAGACAGGAGAGGGAAAGAGCTTTGGCTAAAGAAAGGGAAGAGCGAGAGCAAGCCTTAGCACGTGAGAGGGCCCTGGAGCTGGAGAGGCAGAAGGAGCTGGAGAGGCAGAGGGCTCTGGAGCAAGAACGTCTCCAGAAAGAAAAGGAGGAGAGGGAGAAGCGAGAGCGAGAAGAACTGGAGAGAGCGATGGAGCAGGAAAGGAAGGAGAGAGAAAGGGCCCTTGAGCAAGAGAGGTTGGAGAGGGAAAGAGCTCTGGAGGCTGAGAGAAGGGAGAAGGAGAGGATTGAGAGAGAAAGGGCTTTGGAGCAGGAAAGGTTGGAAAGGGAAAGATTAGAGAGGGAAAGGTTAGAGCAGGAAAGAATAGAAAAAGAGAAAGCTCTAGAGCAAGAGAGACTAGAAAGGGAGAGAGTCCTGGAGCAGGAGAGACTAGAAAGGGAGAGAGCCCTGGAGCAGGAGAGACTAGAAAGGGAGAGAGCCCTAGAAAAAGAGAGACTAGAAAAGGAGAGAGCCCAAGAAAGAGAGAGACTAGAAAGGGAGAGAGCCCAGGAGCAAGAGAGACTAGAAAGAGAAAGAGCTCTGGAGCAAGAGAGACTAGAAAGAGAAAGAGCCCTGGAGCAAGAGAGAATAGAAAGAGAGAAAGCCATAGAGCGAGAAAGACTAGAACGAGAAAAAGCTCTCGAGCGAGAGAGAATAGAAAGAGAAAAAGCCTTAGAAAAAGAAAAGTTGGAGAGGGAGAGAGCCCTAGAACAAGAGAGGTTAGAGCTTGAGCGGAAGGAAAAGGAGAGAATTGATAGAGAGAAGGCATTTGAGCAGGCGCGGATAGAGAGGGAGGCCTTGGAAAGAGAGAGGGAGGAGAAAGCAAGGGCAGAGAGAGAAGCAGCTCTGGAGAAGGAGAGGATTGAGAAGGAAAGGGCAGAGAAGGAGAGGAAAGAGAGACTGGAGAGGGAGCTAGCCTTGGAGAAGGAGAGGAAGGAGAAGGAGAAGGCTTTAGAACAAGAGAGGGAGAGGGCTTTTGAACATGAACGGTTAGAGAAGGAGAAAGCCATGCAGAAAGAGAAGGAGAAAGCCATGCAGAAAGAGAAGGAGGAGCAGGAGATGGCTCTTGAACAGGAGAAAGAGAGGGCTAGGATGGCTGAAAAGGAGAGGGAGAGTCACCTCCCTCCATCCAAACGTGGCCGTGAGATTGGTCTCACTCCCCTGCCCACTCCTCCCCTCCTTTCTACAGGACCCGGTAGAAAGTCATCGACGGATGCAGGAGAGCAGGAAGAGGTCCATGCTCCAATGTCCCGGATTGAAGCAACAGAAACCGGCGCTGCCATGTCACCGACGCCTCAATCCTCATTCAAGAAGTTCCGGTTCTTCCGAGACTCCCAAATTCAGCCACAATCTTCCTCCACCTCCATGGTTATCAAGCGGCCCCGTAACTTCTCTGATACCCCCCAGCCTCAGGCGTCGCCTATCTCCTCCCCTACCAATGTTGGGGAACAACAGCAGGAAAGACACCAGCCCTCCACTGAGGAAGGTCCGCAGAAGCAGACAAAACAGGAGGTTGTGGCTGGGCTGCAGGGATCTGTGGGGACTCAGTCTGAGAAGGAGACCACTGTTGGCACAGTGGTCCAGAGTCCCCAAAAAGACAGGGCCACAAACCTTGTATCACCTGACAAAGAAAAAGCAGATCCAGTGAAGACAGAACAGGTTTCAAAGGAATCAAATAAAAAAGCAAAAGAAGTGGATGAAAGCCAGGGTCCTTCAAGCCCAGCTGATGCTGCACAGAGAAGGGGAAGAGATGCAAAGAGGGATGAAAAACAAGCAAGACGAAGATCAACTTCTAATGACTCCTCTTCCTCAGAATCAGATTCTGGGTCCTCATCATCTCGTTCCTCTGGTTCATCTACATCTTCTCAAGAGAAAATCTCCCCCACGTCAAGAGGTAGAAGGGTAAGTGGTCTAAAGAACCTCTCTCTGTCCCTGACAAACAGCAGTGCCTTTGATCATACAGGCATGGTGTGAGTGTTTTCAGTGCTGGTGAAGATTGCTAACATGCAAAAATGTTTAGTATTTCTACAGAGATGCTTGCAACATTTCAGGGGTAAAATATAAAGGCACAAGCCAACAAAGAGTGGATTACAATACAACAGACTGATATTGTTTCATTTTCCACAGCAACGGTTGAGACCAAAAGATGGTCAGATGAAATGGTTAGATTAAGCATTTATTATAGTTTTTTTAGTATTTCAGTTTGGTTTGTATTTATCTACAAAACCTTATCCTGGTAGTACCTTTTACATGTTTAGCATAAGGTCACGGTAAAACTGAGAAATGCTAGTGTTTTCAGTAAACTCAAAGAAAAGCATTTTTTTATTCCCAGGTCATAAAATGTTTCTCTCTTGTCTGCCTCTTTTAGGAAGGGAAACCTGAAAGAGATGCATCACCACTGCACAGGGTGACACTTGAGGCTCGGGCTAAGAGTTCAAAGGAAACTCCAAAAGCCTCCCCTCACAAAAGAGAGATGCTCGTAGAGAAAAATGACACAAATGCTCACCCTAAGGTCAGTAACTCAAAAGTAGACACATAACATCTGTGACAACTATGTGTATCTTGTATCTCAATTCCCAAGAATATAGATTTACAGACA
This sequence comes from Spondyliosoma cantharus, assembly GCA_900302685.1. Classification (NCBI taxonomy): domain Eukaryota; kingdom Metazoa; phylum Chordata; class Actinopteri; order Spariformes; family Sparidae; genus Spondyliosoma; species Spondyliosoma cantharus. The sequence goes on along the minus strand of OMLP01011714.1, from coordinate 39,649 downwards.
GATGGCTGTATTTCTAGCCTTTATTTTATATCAACTACTAAAACAACTTTGAAATGTACTAGAGTATATTCTTTTGCATCTTATTTAATTTCCCGCCCTTTTAAATCCCCAGAAACTGCTCATTGAAGCACCAAGCAGGGAGGAGATGCAAAGGAAGAGAAAGGACAGCGAGGGAGAGGAGGAAAAGGACAAACAAAGGTCTGCTTCTAAGTCTTGGTCTTCTGAAACTCATTCTATATCAGGGCTTTCCACAAGGGCATGATATAGGGGTGTAAGTTTTTGTAAAATCTTTCAGAAAAACAAAAAATGACATGCAAGTGTCCCACCAGAGTTAACTCCCACAGTGTTTTTGCCATTGTGAACACAGACACAACACACAGCCATTGAGGCCATTGCCATACTGATGAGAAACTAGGCAATGTCTGAGGCAGAGCCCTGTTTGTTCATATGAAAGTTTCTCAGTGGTGCACAAGGCCAAAAAAAGTCTGACTTCCTGGGTCTGAAGTTACCTGTATGCTCATCTTCTCAAACTAGGCTATCTTGATGCTGGTTAGTCTCTACATCTGTATGCACCGGTGCTTATTTAGTTGTAACAGAACCTTGATTAAGAGTGTGCCATCACCCCAATATAATGCATTGAGTGTTGAGTTTAATTTTTCTGCTTGTGCATATGAATAAATATTCATGTGTGGTTATCATTAGTGAGCCGAAGTTCATAAACGCTCTTGTCCATTGGATTTTAGCATACATTATAACTACTTTTGTCAGGCACAGACACAGAACAACACTGAAACGGCTGGCAAGCAAACAAGACACAGACACACCAAGACATGCACTAACCAACTAGGATAGCAGGATAGACAGAGAGAGATTCAACACAAAATAATAACATCAGCTTAACTTTTCTGTTATTTGCCGTGCAGTGCATTCTGGTTGTCTACCTTTTGAGCAGAGGTACTTCTTCAAGTCTGCAACAATAGTCAAGAAAGATTCTGTTGAATTTATCAACTTTATAGCCAATGCTGTGCATGGTGGACTGTAGCAGCCATTCCATCTGACCTGAGATTAAATACACCAGCCTATCCTTGTGGTTATAAAAGAAACTCGAGTTTGAACAGTGTTTTTCTTTAATTAAGCTGTTCAACAGCAAATTTTAACACATCAACATGAAATGTTATGGCACCCCTTTACACTAATGCTATAGCACTAGTGAATTTAAAAACACATGTTGATTGACATTTTTTTTTCACATGTTTTTGTAAATTTCCTCAAAACATGGTAGAATTTTATTGAAAACATAACCCTGTGTGTATGAGAGGTTACTACAGCCTTACATGAAGCCCACCCAGGAACGGTTGTAAGACAGGTTGTAAGGACACTTTTCAAATCCAACAGTTGATCGGAACCGCTGCTACATTCTACATAAGTTATTGGTTGTGAAGATTAATTTATAACAGGATAGATGTATTCACCAGACCTCAACAACACAGAACATCTCTGGTGCTCTGACAGGATGCAGGTTTAGTATGGTCAAAACTGGAATCATTGGTAGCCTTTTCTGAGCAAGGCTGTAAAATCCGTAAAAACACGAAACAAAAATCCCTCATTGGTAGTTGAGTCACCGTTCTGGACGCCACAGTATTTATCGTTTTCCCATAAAAGCGCAATGTTAAAATAATTTTGCGGGTATTTGGCTGATGTTAAAAAATGCTTTGTAAGCTCACTTGATCATTGCCATCACATCATATGCTCCCACTCTATTGGAGCCCGAGGATTTGTATGCCTGTGAATGTGAATACAATCCAGCGGTGATTTATTTTAAAAAAAAAAAAAAAAAAAAAAAAAAGGTGTCATAAAAGATGCGGGGTATTGAATTTCCCATCAGGCGATTGATGAGACTGCCTTGAAGCCGGTGTGGCTGAGAAGATGCGGGTCCTTTTTATACACGATCTTTTTTTTTCATTCGTTGCAACATGGCTGTGCTCCGTCGATGGCTTTAGCTGCCGATGCCGGCCTATGGTGTTACCATATATCGGCTCAGCTAAACGGCAGGCAAGGGTCTGTCCGTCGCAGGTTTTGGTTGACAGCCGGTACGGACATGAACGCGTTCAGAGAGGAGTAGTCTCTGGTGAGAGGAAAGGTAGGAGGGAGGGGAGAGAGAGCTCTCGCTGCGACGCAGTCGTTTTAGCAGCAGCCGTAGCCTGTATGCTGCGTTTTAACCGAGTACACTTCGTGTCTTTGCTGTGAAGTTCCCCCAAGTTAATGTAAGTGGGAATGAGTGGACGTGTTCACGTGTGCGCGCATGAGGATGACATGAGAACGTGAGGCGCGCGCTCGTTTGTCAGGTATTGTGTCTCTGTTTGCTTGTGTGTGTGTGTGTGAGCGGACTGGGCACGTCTGAAGGAGGACTGCGGTGGCTCTGCAATCATTCACTGTTCTCCTCGGCTCAGGTCTTTGAGCCCCGTTAACAAATTAAGAGCAACGTATTTGTTAAATGGCAGAGTGACTGTGGTCAGCAGAGTGAGATGCTTTTAAGGCGCAGCTATTTGAGCATCTCTGTGATGATTGTGTATCTCAGTAGAGTAGTTTCAACTGCTGAGATTGTTTGATAGGTTTTTAATGTTACTTTGTCTGTTCATGGCTCAATGATTTCATATATAAATGTTAGATGTAGTTATGAAAATAGAACCGTGCTCTTGCATGTTTAGCCCATTTAACTATATGTTACCTGTGCCTCATATAATTGCTAATAATTAAATGATTAAATACCCATATTTTGACAAAGCTTATGCATTAATATTCTCATTTCTTTAAATTATTTACTAGTCTGACTGTTATTTTAAATGGTATTGATATTATAACCTTCTCATATTATTCATTGCTGCTTGTAACTCTGCTTTTATGCTGTTGTTATGCCTTGACATTTGTTTTTAGTCAATATCTCATTTCAATAATTAATTCCATTCTTTTTTCTCCATCCTAATGGTTTGCTCATCTGTTCCCTCTTTTCCTGCTGATATGTGATTTTCACATGATACAGGCAGGTGAAGGAGACTACCATGGCAGAGCCAGAGAAGGTTCCAGAGACCAGCGAGGAGGTAAGGCACCTGGAGAACCAAGAATCATCTTGGTCCTCAAAGCTGTTGGTACCGGAGGACTTTGGATGAACCCTTTTGAGCCGTTATAGTTGAATTTCTGTGATATGTGATATGCAGTTTTATTAATCTTGATACTTGCAGTATACACATTATATTGATTGTCTATATTCTTTGTAGGAATTATTTTATTTATTTAAAAATACTTCCCCTAGATGACCTACTGAGCCCCTTTCACAAATGATAGAATGTGTTTTGGAAATTACATTTGTTAATTTGGCTGTTTGTAAAACCTTTGTTGGTACTGTCATAGGCAGAAACGGCAAGGTTATTTTCTCACTGTGGCTGATATTTAAACCCCAAATGATTGCTTTGTTATAAAGGTGCTCATGCCTCTTCCATTGCCCCTTTTGGTACCTGCATACTACCTCTGCCACTACTACTACTACTACTTCTACTACTGCTACTGCTGCACCTGTTCCACTGTCCCCAAGAACCCAGAGTTGACCACAGATAAGCCCCCAAGGCTGCACTGCAGAGGGACACCCCTGGCAACAAAGGCTGCCTCATTTTCATGGATATGGCTTGCAAGATCTATTGATTGGACCAGAAGATTTAAAGAAGGGGTTGGCTAGTCAATGTAGCCCAACTCTCTTAGCTTTTTATCTACTAATCTGGCCATGTGCCCTTGCAATCAACACAGAGAAGAGACAAAAGAAAGGATGTGTGCTCACATCCAGTCAAGGCTGCTTTGAAACCCTCTCAACAACTTGAGTAGTTAAAAGATTGTTTCACTTCAAGACATTTTTAACCCACACGCAAAGAAATCTGGGATATTATGGACACACCATTTAATGTGGTTGGTGAACTGTATCATGCTTGACAAAGGACATTTTGGATTTTGTTAATCTCTTGGAATGGGATTCAGATTACTCCAGCAAACACCCTTATTGGATATTGAATGCTTTTTCAAAGAGGCCAAAGCTTTTATCTGGACACAATGGGCTTGACTTTTTTATTTGAACTGAAGAAGGACTTACCATTTGGGTCCCTTTCTACAACAGCCTTCATCAGATTTTTGCTTCTTTGTGACTCTGTGTATGAACTTACTGTGCCCCAAACACAAGTGAACACTAAAATGAAAATCCTGGAATTGTGTGCACAGTGACTGTTGACAGCATTCAACATCTGGTCTACAGCTCATTGGACTCATTGATATAAGAGTCTGCCACGTTTTTCAAAGGACTAATGCCAGAAACACCTGAGGATGACTGCTTTGGCTAAATGCATTTCAAAGCTCCCTAACGAACTATTGAAACCATCCTGCCAGCCAACCAGCTTTCAGATTTCCATCCAAACATCTCAGCCACCTTTGATTGGACCCTTGTTGCCTAGATACAGTACATGCAGTCGTGATTGGGCCATATCCAAGCCAGTAAGGATCAGGTGTCAGTGGTACCAGGGAATAAGTAGACGTTTATTCACTGTTATATTTCATGTTTAGTTCAGTCATACTCTCTGTAGTCTTTGCTGGGAGAATCAGATTTTTTTACTTTAAAATATATATTTGTGGCTACTGCAGTTTAATCAAAGGGTTCTAAATGTCTGTTTTATGACCTTTAATCTTAGCTGATGATTACTTCTGTGAAAATGACTGGAGTTGGGGAGTTATCTCCTCAGGAACAAAAGTTCTGAAATAACATTTTAGCACTGGAATTTAAACTGCAGTATTTTCACCAGAACCCTGTTTGTGTGATAGAGACTGCAACTACAGTTTACTCTTCAAAAGCAAGTTATATAAGATAATCAATAGGTGTAGATGATGAAGTAATTGTGAATGGTATGCTTATGAATACCAGTACAGAACTAAACGCAGCTCGGTGCCATTCAGTAGACTTGACTTTGAAAACAACTTTGCACAGCAGTTTCTATCATTCACTCTCCCAGTCCCTACTTGTCCTCTTTCTATTATTGTTCCTCCTTTCCTCTAACCTGTCCTTGACCATTGGTCTCCACCCATAGTGTCTGCCTCTCACATCTCCCATGTATCTTGGGTTGTTTTTATCTTGTGTTTCAGACACCAAAGGCCTTCTCAGCTCGCAAGATCTCTCTTAGCAGTGAGTGCACCCTCCAGACTTGCTGTCCAGCATTTATGTTTGATCATTAATACATAGTATATATTAATGGCATTGTTAGTCTAGGCTTGTTAACTCAACATAGATAAAACTTGTGCCTGAGGACTCTCTCTCTCTTTTTTTTTTTCTTCTTGTCTTAGCAGGCAGTAAATTGTCCCCATGCACTGGAAGTGCAGAGGGCGAGCAGGAGTCTGGAGCTGCAGCAGGTCGCAAGAGGAGGTGGGGCTCCAGCACAGCTGTCACTGCCAAGAAACCCTCCATCAGCATCACCACAGATTCACTCAAGGTATTTGCAGCAGAGTAAAATGATATTATGTTGTGGATGTAAGTAATGCTCATACTGTCTGCCTCCATCTTCTGTGATGAATATCGCAGGCCCATTTATCTTGTGTATGATCTGTGTTCTTTGCCCTCAGTCCCTGATCCCAGACATCCGGCCACTTGGCCAGGAGGCAGTAGTGGACCTGCACCCAGAAGAAGCTGTCCTGTCTGGGGCTGAGGATGAAGACAGGGAGCGCTCAGACCAGGACCTTCAGATCCGACGCACTGTCACACAGGTTGGTATACTCTTTATCGCTTAACTCTTTCACAGGAATGACAGGTACTTTCATTAATGTGAAATGTAAATTGCTCCTCATGAAAGTCAGAGGTTACACAGATATTATAATCAGGAATTGTTGATGCCGTTCTTATTGCAGGTGGTGCACTCTGAGAGTCAGGAGAATGGACAAAAGGAGGCAAAGAGGAGTAGACATGAGGATTTGGAGGAGGATGATCTGCGGGCCGATGGCGAGAGGACAAGGGAGCATGAAGAAAAGTTGGACACCTCATTTTCTGGAGCCATGGAAACCCAGTCTCCATCAGATACCAGCCATGATGTAGAAATTAACACTGGTATGAATTTCTCACAACATGGGCTTCATCTAGCATTTGACATTGTCAAATTTAATTCCTTAAATTTCACTTTAAAGTGGTTTTAACTGTAAGTCTGTACTCATTCTTTTTTAATTACACACTAATAGGCAATACATAATCTACATACTGTACATGTTAAATCCAGTTTTCGCCAGTGGTATAGAAGACGGGACTTGATTTCTGTTGATTTAAACATTTAAAAAAAAGTCTAGTCTTTCCTGAGTAAGATTTGCAGAAATTATATCATATATAATGTCTAGTAATGGAGATGCCATGTTGACTGTTTGTCCTCTCTCCCCACCCCCGCTCTTTTTTTTTCCCCTAGTGAGCCCTGGCGACACCCTCATTCGTCGCTCCATCAGCCAGCAGAAGACCGGAGTTTCCATTACAATCGATGACCCTGTTCGCACAGCCAGGCAGCCGTCACCACCCCGTGGCAAAGTCTCCAATATTGTTCACATTAGCAACCTGGTGAGAGAACACTGCAAAGTGTACATTATTATTAACATTGATGCTAAATCAGTGCAGACTGTATAATGCAGCACAGATAGAAAAAGAAAGCCAACAAGTGGTCTAACTGACAGGAATGCTGATTATTTTTGGAGCTGTTGCCTCCAATTGCAGCCATATGCCTATAAACTCAGACCCAGCTCTATATACTGAAGAAACAAGCATGTTTTATGCCGTTTTAAGGCAAATACCCAGTCCACATTGCCCACTTGGCAATGCATGTGTCTCAGTACGTTGGTCATATTGATATCATTCCAGTATTTCACTACGGTTTCATGTGTTTATCTGTAGAATATGCATTTGAGCCGTAGCAGTTCAGCAATGCAGTGTGGATCGGGCATTAGATGCTTTTTGTTTCATCTTTTAATTGTTATCAATAAATCTTGTGGACAGACGTAAATCAATCACAATTGTATAGTTTGTGAGTGTGTCATGATCGGTGCTCTGTAATATCTTGTGTAGGTAAGGCCGTTCACTCTAGGGCAGCTTAAGGAACTGCTCAGTAGAACTGGTACCCTGGTGGATGAGGGCTTCTGGATCGACAAAATCAAGTCTCACTGCTATGTCACAGTGAGTTATTATGAGCATGTATTTTCTTTGATATTTTTGAATTTTATTTTACCAGACTGTTTTTGACCCGTGGAAGATTCTTCTGTTTCACATGGAGCTGTCCTCTTCTCTGTGTGTTTAGTACTGTAGCTCAGATGAAGCAGTCGCTACACGGGCAGCTCTGCATGGAGTGAAATGGCCTCAGAGCAACCCAAAAGTCCTTAGAGTAGACTTCTGTCAGCAGGATGAGGTAAGACCCTATGGTTATCAGTCTGT
>OMLP01011714.1:1793-26787 GCA_900302685.1 Spondyliosoma cantharus | reverse complement strand
TGTGACTGTACATATATTTAGATGTCAGATGAAATGTGCCCACCATCCTGAGCAGGCCCTGAGTGAAGCAGGGGGGTTTCCTTGCGGATATGGCTGGGTCAGGACAAGGGTAGTTGGGCTTGGAGAGCCTGAATCAGCATCTCCTACGATTGAAGTGTTTTTTCTGCATGGGCTTGGGAAACCACGCCATGTGAGACGGGCTTGTAGAAAAAAAAAAGCCCCCTAAAGAAGCTAAAATGTTAATCTTTCAACTTCCCTGCACCTGTATTCTTTTCACCCACACAATACCTCCCTCAGCCGCTTTAAAGAGACTGCTCCCACAGCACCACACCCAATTCAAAGTGCAGACATTGTGCTAAGTGTAACAAAAAAAAGCAGGCACGTACGGCGGCTTTAAACTGATAGCTTTAAGCCGATTCAGCACTGGGGGGGGGGCAGACACTGTCAAAACTGCATCGCCAAGAAAGATCATAAACCGAGCAGTTGTCGAAATACACTGTGCAACAGCGAAAACTGAGATTGGGACGTCTGCGGCACACAGAAAAGTTATGTTCAACTAATGGGGAAAGATATTTTCCATGCATAGCTCCGTGAGTAGCTAAATGGAATAATAAGATGCAGACATAACGGAAAAAAGTATTAACATATTGATCCCTCTCTTACACCAGCAGTGTGTGTGTGTGTGCGAGAGAGAGAGAAGTTGTAGAAACTACTCTTGCACCCAAAGCACTGTGTTAAATGTTCAAACTATTTTTTTTATTTTATTTTGAAGAAGAAAGCACCCGAATGGAGAGAAAACCTCTGAGGCGCGATAGACCTTTTAAGGCTTTTTGACCTTTCATAGCAGGGAACGCACAGTAATTAATAACCTTGACGATGTCAGACAATTTAAAGGCCTGGTGCTGGTCGGCTCACTGTCATGTCCTCCTGGGGCACTTAAATGCAACGTGATCATCGGTGTTATTGCTTACGCCTGGGCTTTTCCTGCTATGATGCGACAGAGTATCTGATGTGAAGAGGGCCTGTAATCTCTCTCTATGTTAGGTGTTCACTGAAAATTCACCACACCCAAACACCCTACCATAGAATGTTAAAGAAAGCGAGATATGTTCCTGGAAGTTAATATGGTCTGTTCTGGGCCGAGACCTCATCTTCCCATCATCACTCCATCCCTACTAAAGTTTCGTGGAAATCTGTTCAGCAGTTTTTGTGTAATCCAGCACAAAAACTAACCAACCAACAAACAAACGGACATGGGAGAGAACATAACCTCCTTGGCAGAGGTAAAAAAATAAAAAAATGGGTACATGTATTAATAAATATGAATTGTAACGTGTATTGTGTTATGTTTTTTTTAGTTTAAACATGTTTCGCGGTTTAACAGTTAAAACAAGAGCAGCCCTGTGTGACTGTACATGGACACAGTGGTGCTTTGAGCTAAATGTAAATTGCAGCATGCTAACATGCTCACAATGCCTATGCTAATATGCCGATGTTTAGCAGGTAAAATGAATACAATGATCGTCAAATTAGTCTGGGAGTTAGCATGCTAGAAATGTATGAATTAGCATCAAACACAATGTACAACTGACATATTGAAGATGATGGGAGTTCATATAATAGTTAATAGCTATCAAAAAAAAATCCAATTCTGACCAAGGTGGTTGACAGAGCTTTGGATGAAAACTGCCACCCCCAGAGCCAGAAGTGCAGAATCATCTGGTATTTTTTATTTTTTTTAAATCTGTCTCCCACAAGTTTCTCAAAGCTATGAGTGCGCCTTGCTATGTTGCAGAATTCCCCCCCTTTAAGGAGTGACAAGCCAGCAGACTGCCGTATATGTAAATTAAAACTGTTGCCTGATGGCGGCACACCACGGAGACCGGAGGGTCCCTAAAAAAGAAAATTATATCTGTAGATGGGCACAAAACACGCAAAGCAAGTTTCAAGTGAGGCTGTCCCATTTGTTCACAATTAAACAAAAGGCGACTCCAGAGAGAAACCGTGTGTTCATGTTCGCTGTATTAGCGCTGGGTGCAGGATGTGGCACAGCTTTAACTGATGCAAATGAAAACCATGTGTAACCTATATAGCCACTCACCAGTTCCCTTAAGAAATGCCCCTTTCCGTCATCCCACATCCTTGTTACCAGGCAGAACGCGACACTAACCGCTCTCTGTTAATCATTCATTCTCATTTAATGGGAAAGTTACCCAGCCTGCGCTCTGAGGTTGGTCCTGCAATTACAGTATGATGTTCTTTTTTGCTATTATGAGGCACAATAGCCAAGAGCAGGACTTCCCCTTGTTTGGAAGTTTCCATTCATCAGCCTGCAGGCTACACACAGGCCAGCTGAAACACAGGAAGCGTCCAGAAAGAGGAAGACAGACACATAAAAGGAGCTTGTTAATGAGTTTGATGTGGACAGAGAGATTAGATAAGGAGATTAGTGGATGTGATGTGAGGCACTTGGCACTGAAGCGGAGCAGCTTTTGCAGAAAGTGGACAGTAGCTCTGGAATCAGGGCTAGAAATGACCTTTTCAGTTATATGGGTGAAATGTGAGAGCCAGAGGAGTGGAGATGGCTGGAAGAGGCCGGGGCACTGTGGTGTGGTCTTTTGTTGGGCTTTGTTAAAAAAGAAGTGAGTCATTTCGCAGACAGTGAAGAAAAGCGCTCCAGTTACACAGAGAGGAGAAAAGAGAGGACTGTGGGGGAAGAATTATGCTGAGGCGATTCTTTTCCTCGCTCTGCAGAATCAGCTGGGGAAGACAGAAAACATCAAGTCGTGACCCACAGCTAAATGTCTCACTTGTGTGCGGGTCAAAGGGACGGTTTGAGTAAGGAAAGCTTCATGCACAAGTATAGAAACGCAGCAAAAAGTTGCTGAGAAAAGAAGACACACACCTTTTTTCCCTGACATATCGTTTATTGCGACCGTGATGTCGACAAAAAACCCAATTAAACAGATCCAAGCCGACTCCCATCCCCCACCTCCTCACTGCCATGTCCCGCTGTGTGTCTGGCCTACATGATGCAGTTGGAATTCCAGATGTTGCTCATGGAATTCTGCTCCATCTCTGGCCTCCAAATGTGACTTAACCCTACTCGCTCCTCCTCCTCCTCCCCCCCAGAAAGCCTCGTGACTCCTCTCCCCAGCCCCAAGCTCTTCAAAACACTGCAGCAAAGTGGAGACGAATGGGCGCCCTAAATCTTTTCGGCACAATAGGAAAATACCTCATCATTGTAATTGCATAAAGCCCTGTTGCTGTAATCATAACATATCATAGAGTCCCGACCCCCACCCACGCTCTTTCTCTCACAATCAGTCATCTTTACAGCGGGTCCGATGGTTGTATGGCAGTTGTTCATTAGCACGATCATTAAGAAGTGGGGGAGACGCCTAAGTTTGCTGTTTGAGCTTTTATTGGCACATTTTGGATGGGAGTGCACACAAACGCAGTGCATAACACACAAATAAAGGCATTTATGGCCGTGCAAAACATGCATGAGAGCATGTTTGTGTTGCTGTTCTTGTGAGGACCTGCACTGACTCACTAAACCTCTGCACAGCTTATCAAAACCCTAAATCCAAACCCTAAGTCTAGAAGAAAAGACCATGTCCTCGAGTTTGCATTTCTTTCCTCATATTTCTACTTTTATGATGGATTTTTGGTCCTCTGGAGTCACACATGCACACACATACACACAGACACACAGACACACACACACACACACACACTCTCTCTCTCTCTCTCTCTCTCTAACTGTATAGCTGAGATATGTTTTCCTGCTGTGCAGCAACGGCTTCACACAATCGTCTTCATTCCTGTTTCTACTTAAGCTTTGGATCCAGTCCGCGTTTTCCGACCCAGTTTCTGGACTGCCAGTTTCCGAGCCCCAGTAACGCAGAGTGGTGCAGTCGGGGAGCAAGAAACCTGGAGGTCCAGGAAAGACAAGACGGAGGAGCAGTGTGATCGATATGAGAGGTAAAGAGTCTAGGTAAGAGCTGGATTATATGATAGCAGCTGGACCCAAGTTGGAATATTACTGCACTAAAACAGGTGAGTGGGTCCAGTTCAGCTAAAAAAAAAAAGAAGCAGCTAACACAAAGATGGAATAAAGGGAGAAGGATTAAGTGAGTGATTTACTAAGTGAAAATCAAAGCACAGAAAGCCTTTTGAAATTACTTTATTTAGTGAGAAAAGCTTTAAAATATAAGTGAGAACACACACAGAGAATCTCATTGAGAAAGCTAGATCATTATCATTACTATCATTATCACTAGTATCATTATCATTGTTGTTAAACTGCTTGTAACCCCTGACTAGTAATGTAGCACCATGATTTGTAAACAAGTACAATGACAAAAACGAGTCATTTTCAGATCTTTCAATTTATTTTCATTTGAGATGGATTCAAAGTAAAAAAAAAAAAAAAAAAAAAAGAAAACAATCAAGTTTCAAGAATACATAACCCCCTTCCCCATTCACTGTCCCCACATATATAAAATTAAGGCCACTTTCAAAACTGTATGTCACTGTCCAGCAGGACTTTTTAATGACAATGTACAAAAACATTCTTTACACAGAGGACAACAACAATAATAGTAATGGTCATAATAATAATGACAACATCATTATAATAATAATCAGCACTAAAGACACTGATATAAAAAAGGAAAAGACACAGTCGCATTTATTGCTTAACTCTGATATGAGTGTTTCTCATGCTTCATAAGGACTTGAGCTAATGTTTTGTTTCCCTTTTATGGTCCATACTGGCTCTGACATGTTACTTTACTGGAAGATTAAGAAACACAATGACTACGCCACTGTGGTTTCCAGATGTTTGTGTTAATGTGAGTGTGCAAGTTTACAAGGGGGATGAACAAGCGATCAAACGCGCTCTTTGCTTTTTTTGAAGGAACATGCTAGAATGGGCATCATGAAGATGCAGGTTCGAAGCTGAAATTCACAAGGACACAAACACTGACCACTGACACAAAACCTCAAAATAAGACACAGAAAAAGGCTAAAACAAACAGCAATGAGCTGGCGTCAGTAACCACGAGGCAGGCCGAGGCATGAGGGAGAGAAGAAAAGAAAAAAAAATGGAAGGATGGAATGGTTGAAGATAGAGCAGAAGGAATCAGGCAGTGGTAAGACTATTTTGGAATGCAAGTCGGGTGCTTTTCCTTCTGCTCTTTCCCCAGTTTATCTCGTTCTCTCCTGCTCTCATCATCTGTGTTCAACGTTTCCGTCCACTTTTTTTTTCTCTTTCTCTCCCTCTCTTTCCCTGCCCCCTCGCTCCCCTCCTCCTCCTCCTCCTCCGTCTACACCTTGTCCAGTAGAGATCGTTGGCAGTAGAGGAGTCGGCGTGGGGTACCGTACCGACGGAAAAACACCAAGGCCGCCAGCGTCGCAATCACACACACTAACAGGAACAGCGGCACAACCACCGCTGCTGCTCCACTGCCACCACCAACCCCTTCCTCCTCATCCACCTTAATAATGATCACCTCCGTTTCCTCATCCCTGTCCTTCGCCCTTTCCCTCTCCCTCTCCCTCTCCCTTTCCCTCTCTCTTTCCCTCTCCCTTTCCCTTTCCCTCTCTCTATCTCTAGTTTTGTCTTTATCCTCCCGTTCCTTGTCCTTCTCCCGCTCCTTGTCCTTGTCGTGTCCACCTCCGCCTCTTCCTCCGTCCGTCTTGGGGTCTTCATTGGGGCAGCCCATCCAGTCACGAAGGGCTGATTTGGGGTATCCCGGCTCCACACGCATCATCTGGTTGTTGAACTTCCAATACTTGTTGGCTTTGTAGAAGTAGGTGTATGCTGAGGGGAGGAAAACATAAATGTGAGAAACAAACCTTTTCACATGAGAAAAAACACTCAATGAAACACTATACACACACAACCCCTTACCTTGATCTTTGCTCATGAAGGCTGCCTTGATGTTGTCAGGCACTCCCTGCCACACACTAACTGCTTTGGGATAGCCATCATCAACAGATCGGGATTCTTCATTGAAACGGTAATACCTAAACAGAGCATAAGAGACGGACGGAAAGGAAAAGAGAGAAACAGCTAGTGAGTTCATACAGACCCCTGAAAAACTTGCTCCATGACTTGCACTCTGGGTTAGACTTGGATTTATTCTGAAAGATATGCTACTTGAATTGGATTTGTCTAAGACTTGACTCAAATTTGTCCTGAAGGAGTTGAGACTTGACTTGAGACTTGTTTTGATATACTTGATACTTGATTTAAACTTAAAAGGCGAGTCTTAAGACCTCAGACAGACTGGACTTGAGACTTTTCTTTGGTACTTGATTAAGACTTGTGAGACTTGATTTGGACCTTGCCTACATTACTTGAGGCTTGACTTAGACTTGCTCTAAAGAACATGGAACTTGCCTTTAGACTTGTTGTGACAAACTTTATGTAAAAGACTAAATACTTTACTTGACTAGACTTGACTCAGACTTGTATCTTGACACACTTGAGACTTGATTTACTGAGTTCAGAGAAGATTTGAGTCTTGTTCTGACAAACTTGATTTGGACTAGTCCTACATGACTTGAGACCTGATTTTTCTTTGGTCTAAAGTATTTAAGACTTGACTTGAGACTTGACTTTGACTTGCTCTCAAAGACTTGTGACTTTCTCACTTGGTGTAGACTTATCCTAAAAGACTAAATACCCGACTTGAGACTTGACTTGGATTTGATTCCCCAAAGTTGCTGTAATTCACTGTGTGTGTATCTACAAGACTAAACCTCAAGACAGACCACAAAATTGGTGTTGAAATACTGCAGATGGATTGGTGTTGACTCTTCCAACAATCTGACTCTCTCTGAATAGACTAAGACGAGGAGTAAAGGTGTTGTCTGGTCACAGGGCATGTTGTTTTCTTAGAAATAAAAGCCTCCTCCTGCCTTGGACTTTGTTTATGTAGGTGGCTGTTTGCACTGTAATCACTGACTGCCATACTTTACCAAACTTTTCACAACAATGACTATGGTTTAAATATGGGGAGGCTTAGTTCCTCAAGGTCTGTTTAAATGTTGAAATGAGAAGCAGGTTTGTAATTCAGGATAAGTGACTGACTCCAAGCACTGGGACCTTATATGGTCAACATTCAAACACGCATTTGGTGGGGGTGATGCAAATGGATTTTTCTTCAGTATTAGTAGTTTATAAAGTTCAGCACAGTTTTGTTGTGACACACACACACACACACACACACACACACACACACACACACACATATACAAATAAGATGACTAACTTGTTTGCTCTGAAGTAGAATGTCTGTCCAGTGGGGGTGTAGAAGAGAGCTGCATCTATTCGATCTTTGGGAAGCCCAGTACCCATTTCCTTTAGACTTTTAGGATAACCTGGATCCAGGATTGATTCAGTGAACACCCAATACCTGTCCCCTGGAGAGAGTGAAGCAGAGTTTGGACAGAGATTCAGAAACAGAAGACGAACATTGGTGAGATTAATGCACAATGTAGCCTGTTGGATGATGTCTGATCTTTAAAAGGGGAAATGTTGTGAATGTTTTATCAATGTACTAAAAACCAGACATACCTTTAAAGAAAGCAAATTTCCCATCTTCCCTTTCAAAAGCAGCATTGACATGAGTGGGCAGTCCCCTCCAAAAGTGACCAATCGGCATGGGATATCCATCCAGCACTTGGTTGTTGCGTACCCTCCAGAACCATTTATCCTGAAAGAGATGAGATTCATTAACGACCTGCTAGGCAAACTGTCATATCAACAGTCCAACAAGGGCATCGTGGTTTACCTTGAACACAAACATTTCTCCTCTGAGGATGCCGATGGTGTCGAAGTGCCCATCACAGATGTTGGGACCAAAGCGAGGCATGTCTGGGGAATATGTGGGATCGGGGCCATGGTTCGGCGTACGGGGTGTTACAGGAGGGGGCTGAGGGCCTGATCCAGATCCTATGTGAACAAGGACATATGAAAATGATTTTCAGAGACCCAACCTTAACCTGTACACACTATATAATACTGGTCCTCGAAGATCAAATGAAACGTAATGATACCCCATGTAGATTATAGGTCACGAAGACGCAGACAATGGAGAGAAAGCAAACCACCGACGATTACACATACAGACTGAGAAGGGGTTTGGAGCAAAAATATCACAAGTTTTGGACAAAAAATATTGATTTATACATCATGGGAGAGATTCAACATTTTACTTCTATCTTTCAAGTCTACAGTTTTCTTTTGGTGTTTCACTGAAGTTCTTTATGCTTCAAACACTGGAGAGTGAAAATTGCAACCAGCAGATAAAGACAGAGTTCTGTTTTGGATGATGATGTGGTTGCTGAACTGTGGAAAACGCACCATAAAGTTGCTGTATGCCTCTGCGATCGTCATCAGGGAGTCGGAAGGTCTCAGTGTCCATCCACTGGTAAAAGGGAGCCATGATGGCTGACGGATCATTGGAGTGCTCCAGGCCAAGGGCGTGACCCAGTTCGTGCACCGCAACCAGGAAAACATCATTACCTGGAATGGCGTCAACACAAAAACACCATTTAATATGACTTATTTTTCTAATAATGAAAGTAATGTGGTATAATGAACTGAGTTTGATCTCATGCTGATGCTGACAATACAATGAGTACTGAAATGTAAGAGCAAATGTTGCTATTTCCTCATTTTGAAGTGACTCAAATGCTCATATCACGTCAGTAGATCAACAATAAAGTCATCTGCAGGTCTGGTGATTATGTGTCAGACACAAACAGCTGATGTTGCAAAACTGTGTGTCTGCTGAACCAAAAATAAACACTTCTCTATTTCTGCGGTATTACCAAAGCAACGGCATGTTCTCCCTCAAAAGCACTGACACAAGACTGGACCTGTTGCTGCTCATGTTTTGCTCACAACAGCAAAATAAAGAGTCCCGACTCCCCAACATAGAAGTTAACTCCCAAAATTTGTGTCGTCACATTTTCATCTAAAGAAAAAAAAAAATCCCCATTCTTTCAACACAGATTCATCAGAGCCTCACCTAACAGGTCCTTGTTTCCAATAGTCCACGGCTCAGCTGCATCAAAGTGGGTGTCCCCTCCAATGCCATTCCCAGGGAAATAGGCGTGTGCCAGGAAGCCTCCCTCGCCATCGAACGGGCTGCTGTCACCATGGAAACCCTCGGCGAAGAAGAGCATAATGTCTGCAAACTCCTCCACCTTGTCCCGTATGTAACTGTAGGGGATTTCCCGGAAACGGAGTGGGGTGACGCCCTCCCACACCTTGAAGGCCTTCCTGATGGCCTCATGGGTCTCGTACTCACCGACCTTAGGGGTGTAGTTCTGTATACTGAAGAGTGTGTAATTGTGTGTGGGAGTGAGAGGGGGAGGGTGGGAGAGTTCAGTCATTAAATAGTCACCTCACTTGTCTTTGGTTCATTGGGTGCAAACGTGAAATTGAGCAGAAAATTCAAAGGTACTGTTCCATCATGTCTTGTTGTAGTCGCAGCACATTCAATTTGACGTTTGCTGACTTACGAGAAAGTGATTTCGTTCTTGTTCCACTTCAGGCCCTGGATGGCGTATCGCTTCCTCCTGAGGTTGGTCTTCAGCTCGGCACCAAACTTATCTGGCACGCCACAGCGCGGCCGCTGCATGGCCCTGTCAAAGACAAGACATAATCCACTCAAAACAAGGTAAGAAATAGTACTTTTAATTTGTGTTTTGAAGGCTGTACTTTTACAACATGTACAACAAAGCTGTTTGATTGTGCTCACTCAATAGTGTTGGTGTCAAAGGTGCCGGTGACAGTGAGGCCGTAGAACCTCTGCATGGCGGCAATGGCTGAGGGGACAGACTGTGGAGAACGAAGGGAATGGGTCCTCATGTCCCCTGGAGGCAGGTAACCGTACTGCTGCAGCCATGACTTTAAAGCAAAACAAAAAGGAGACAACAGTGTGACTCATGAGTAACATTGCGACACGCAACCAAGGAAAATCCAGTCGCAGAGTGGAGAAAGAAAAAAAGGTTACATTTGAAACGTTCACAGAAACATGTGATACCTCAGTTGATTTTTGTTGTTAATCAAAGTCAGGACCAGCATTAAGAAACTATTTGGTATGATACTGATTATGACTTAGAAGCACTACAAGTTCAGGATGTTTCTGGGCGACTGCAGCAAAAACACATTCCTCCCTGACAGCGAAAACAAGTTCTTGAATATCGCTGTGCTGTGTTTTGATATCTGGATATTTGGACAGTCAGAGCAAAATGATTTCAAGCCACTGGCACGTCTCCATTTAATGACTAAACACAAAAGTTATTCAACCATCATTCAGCTCTCCACTGAAGACTGTAGTGGATGGAAACTCAGGTTGACATAAAAGAATAATGGCAAGGTCAAAAAAAGCTTCAAACAAAGTCGGGTCAGGTTTCAACACAAACACAGCCGGACAGAAACTGAAAAAGGAAATCCCCCCCAAAAGAGTTAAAGATTAACCTCAGTTTCTACACTGAAGTCATCCTGTAGCGACTTGTTTGTGTTTCGGTGCAGACTGTGACAGTTATAACTGAACTCATCTGTTGGATTTATACATGAAGAAAGACTGAATTTGAAGCTCCTCAAGCATGTCTTATGATGGTCACTGAGTTCTTCATGCCTCCAGTTCCCTTGGTCTCGGCTTAGTAGCCTGACCTTACTTTCCCCTGGAAACCCATTTCTCTGCGGTGCTGGTTTGACATTTGGACCTGTGCCAGCGGCTTCGCTCCGCACCTCTCCCACACAGCTTCTCCTAAACTCTTTCCCTCTCAAACTAGAGCCGAAAAATAACACTGAAGCTATTGTGAGCACAGTGAAAACCGAGACCACTTTGATATTCTGCTGTACGCAGTCACTTTGTGTGCTTGTAATGCACTTTTAAGATGTGTTTTATTGTTTGGATATAGTATGGGCCTGGCTGATAAAGGCTGCCTGTCAAAAATGACCTTTTGGGGGGCACGCTCGTGCTTGATGGATAGGTTTAGTTGTTGCTTGTGCAGAGACGGGGACTGAGGGAGAGAAGAATGAAATACAGGGAGTGTCCCAGGGTGAGACTCAGGCCTTGGGCAACCTCAGGCGATGTCTCCAGTCGAGCAGCAGCGTCAGTCAGTAATTTAACTGGGAATTTCTTCAACCTCGCATCCAAACCTCAAAGTCAAACTCTTCCCCCCACGTCCATGTCGCTGTCTTCGCCTCATCACTCCACCCCTTCTCCTCTCCTCTCCCTCATCCCTCTCTTATGGAAAACCCAGAGGGTTTTTGAGGGTAAATACTTATGAACAACCACACCCAGATCCACTCAATTATTGCCCATCTGCCGCTAAAGGTTGCTAAATACAATGAAGGCAAAACACGTTTAACTGCCTTGTTTCAACATTTTTCCACTAATAATGTACAGTACAAAGCAAACGTCTGAAAGCAGTGCTGACATGGATTAGCTGAATATGTGCTTAGGTCTGTGGGTTTGTATTTATGCATGACTATACTTGTTTGAGTTTGGGCAGGAGTGAATGGCAGAAGGGCATTTTGGAGGCCCTTGAAGGTGTAATCTCTCTCTCTATGTCTGTCCTAGAGAGACATGGAGGTCTCAGTGTTTAGACTTCATCCCTGAATGAGCCCTTTCTGGTTCTGACTCACCCGTGGAGCTCCACTGGTCACATAAAGACTCACTGTTTGCCACTGTTACAGCACGTCCACATGAGCGGGAAAGTCGAAACACAAACTTTAACATCTCAGAGCTAGATGTATTTCGCCGTGGATGTAAGAAATATGGTGTTTAAGGGGTGATCTGACTGTGCTTGAAACCTTATTCTTCTCTCATACACATTCACTGTTTTCCTTTCTACAAAATCCGAACTTTGCCCTCAGCTCAGTCAAAAGACCGCTGTTGAGTGACACTGGACATTTGTTTCAACATTAAGGCTCCCACACCTCTTTCATGGGTCCCTCAGGTGACTTGACAAAGTCTTATTCACCGTCACACTTGGCTATTTTTGACCACACTAATGGGTGAGTCTGGCTGAGTAACTGAAGTAGTAGCAGGAAAAGGAAATGGTCACTATTTACAGTGGCACAGGAGATGACAGCCCAAGCTAATACAGTCTTCTGATGTAGAGCGGTGATTACCTTTATGGTCAGTCGTACAGCCACAGCCCACACCGATGAACTTAAATACCCCTTCACTGGCAACCCATAATTTCATTTATTTATCCATTACCTAACTTTATTACAACTGTTCAATTCATTATATTTGCTTTAACCATATATACTTGAATTTGAGCTATTTCACTTATCCATTACTTTAAGCAAACTATCTGAAATGTTTATCCATTACTTTAGGCTTATTATTTCAACTATTTATCCATTAGGCTACTTAGGCTAACTAGCCTATTTCAACTGTTTCATTACTTTAAGCTAACTATATTTCAACTGTTTGACCACCAGTTGAAGAAATTTGAAATTCTCTTCATGCTTTTAAACTAGTTTTCCTGGCCCTTTGAAACCTGGTGCTAACGTGTTAGAGTTGACACAATATAGGAATATACATTCAAATTGAAATAATCATTTCTTTCCTCTCAATTAGTTGAGCTACCATCTTTCCAAGTGATCCCTTGCAACTGCTGTTGTTGTTAAAGCCACTCTGGGTCCCTTGATTTTTAAGAACGCACAGACACTAAGAAGCGCAGCGCAGAGCTACTCTTACGAAGCCGAGTCCAGGATGGTGAGGTAAAGGGCGCAGCTTGCTCATATGCAGTGATGTGAGTTTATTGTTTAATGGAAGATCTACAAAGAATCAAACAACGGTTGCTATGCATGTCCTCCTTTTGCATAGGATGAGAGAGCGAGGAGGAGGGATTGCATTTGCAAAGAGAGTCAGTTGTTCCGTGCGGTGAGGGCCAATGGAAAGAAACTCTGGTCAACAGCGATGGGAGTCCAACTGAAGCATGCTGGGTATACAGCACACACGCACAGCTCATCATTACACATCCACTCACTCTGCCCAGAGTGCTGTAGTATTATGTCAGCTGTCATAAACGTATGAAATTATTGCTCCCACTTCACTTGCAACAGCTCATTACTGGCTGTTAGCGTGTGACTGTGTGTGTGTGTGTGGGAGTTTGTGTGTATTCGGCGTAGCATGTTTAAATCAAACTAGTTACATTCTTTCTTGCTTTATGAACATTTGCTTGAGGCTAATGCCATTCCTTTAGAAAAACATTCACGACCTTGCTGACCCCTCTGGCCAGGAGCTTCTCAACACACTTGTAGAAAGGTTTAAAAATGTGTTTTATGTGTGTGTGTAATCCCTCAGCTGTTGTCTATTAAAACAAATCTCCTCCAGCCAACAATAAGACAAAAAAGTGGAAATCACAAGAGTCTACCAATGTAATTTGAGCAATAAGTCAATCCCAACTAAATTTCAATGACGGGAAAAAAGGAAAAAAAGCTTCCCTGAAATTTGGCTCACTGCTTACTTCCTGTGTGAACAGGAAATGAGATAATGACTTAGAGCATTACCTTATTTCCTGTAACACCTCCTATCTTTCCGCAGGGAGGCTGACCTCAGGCCACCCACTGGTGATCTTTAGGATGTGACTTTCTTCCTTCCTTTTATTCTTCCTTTAAACGACCAGTGAGACATCAAGATGGGACTAGTGTAAAGTCAACCAGTCTGAATTCTCTTGCATCCGTGCTCATTCCCGTTAGGAGCAGTTGTAAAGAGACAGACTGTACATTCATACAGGATGTGTGCACGACAGCTATGATTTACATCCTGTAGTACTCAGCTGGTTAATTGCTACATTTTCCAACTGTCCTTTTCCCAGATTGCATCACTCGCATCACCACAATGCCTTTCTTTCTTGTCAGCAACAGCCTCCTCACTGTCTTCGCCGCTTTGCCTTCATCATGTCATCTCACGTCCATTTATCTTCCTTTGTAGCGAATGACCTCAGCTTGTAGCAATTTCTGTGTGCGTGTGCCTAGGAAAAGATCTGTGCACATATGGGAGAAGATGTGTGTGCGTGTCACACGCAGGTGGCTGCTGACACACCAAGGTGTTTTTAGCCACGAAACAAAAGCCCAGTGCCCGCTTCCTGTCTCTGCCACAGACCACAGGACATGACTTGTGCATCTACATCCTTACAACCCCGACTGTTTATCTCAGCAACACGCACCCACTGACCGGCAGACAACCACTCACTTAATTAAACTTATTGCTAATTAAATCACAGACATCCTCCTCCATAGCGGAACTGTGCACTGATATTGGTGACTTGTGGGATTGTGGAGGCAACATGTGAAATCATAAACATCCCCTGTTGCATTGACGTTAAATGAGGGACACAGGAAGCAGTGGTTTTACAAAAATGTCATAAAAACAGAGCATGTGAATCACTACATGAATATAAACGTATTGAACCAACGCACTTTCCAGGGCAATCCAGGTCAAACCTGTCTGTGCACTTTGGTGAAAATTTTAACCATTAAAATCATTATGTTGTAGCTTGGAAGTTCCAGTTTCTCTCATGCAGGCTTGCTCATTTTTGACAGTTGATGTTGCTGTTTTTTTTTTAAAGGTGCTGAAGCTGCTAAAAAGATCCACTCAAAATGGAATTTCCAAAGCAACAAACATATTGAAACTTGTCTATGAGTTTGAATTTCTAGATTCAGGTCATGACTTGATAACAATTACACTCATGCTGTCTGGCCTAACTTGCATGACTACCTCCTTTCTTCTTCTTTAGACTTTTCCAGTACATCTTTTTTGCTGTTACAAGAAAAATGGCTTTGACGTTTGAGGTGCTAGAACTACCAACATGTTGTCGAATAGCCTCAAAGGGGAGTCAGAGCAGCACAAATTTAAGGGAAAGCATTATTTTGCTAGTATGATTTTAAAAGTATTTTTTAAATATATTCCTAAACCAGTAATAACCAATAAGTGATTGTTAACAGATCTAAGCAGTTGAAGAAATTCCTTCAAATTTGCGTCCCTGGTATGGCTACAGGGTTAGCTACCAGCCATCCCTAAATACATGGTCCTTTGAACGTAACAAACAGCAGAAATGACTCTAACATATGTCATTTAAGATTTTAATTTATGGATTCATTTGTGTCTTTCTTAATTGTTCTCGATTGGCAATTATAGGCATGTATTACCCTTGAATGGAAACAATACCCCAACTGCATCAGAAAATATTAACAACTTAGATTTATTTTTCGTATTCAAACAATAAATCGTAAAAGTCTTAGCAGGTTCCAATCCCAGGTTTTGAATTGTGTTCACGGGCAAGCTCTTCGGTTTACATCTGAGTCACAGATTGGCCTTTGAGTTGACAGTCTTATGTAGGTCAGTGGAGTTAACTCCATTTTCTTCCACTAGCACAGCTGGAATTATTCTGTAGGCCACAGACAGGAGAGAATGATTGGAGAGACATTTGGCGCCACTGTGTGACCTACCAATATCATTTAGGCATCTTAATGCACACACACACGCTCATACATGCACGCAGAATGCTTGCTAATGTGTGTATGGGGTATCATAACAATGTCACTTCCTGCAACATTAACACAGAACAGAGCTGGAGGATTGCTGATACTGCAGACTCAACCCGAACTGAACAGAACAGAGCAGAGAGAATGTACAACACTAATTAGACCTGGTACCTCAGCTCTGTGGGCGATTGGATGCCTTTAACTTAACTCGACTTCAAACTGTGCCAAGTGTTTTTCCACAACTGACCATGGCTGAGATGCTGCAGAAGCTCTCAGATTGTAAAAGCCCACCTCTCCCCAGCCCGCTGCGCCCTAAGTCAGGACAGATGTCAACAATTACATCTCCCCATCCCTCTGAATAGAACTGTACCCACAACTATCAATCCCCCCCACCTCCACTCCCACAAAAATTGCCTCTGTCTCTGCCCCGACCACAATACAAGCTCATGCATTTCTCATTATTTGCTTTTTCTCTCCCTCTCCTGCTTTTGCCCCCTCAGCATTTCTCACTGTTTTCATTATCGTCATTATGGGCTGCTTCCTCTGACCCAGGGTCAAAGCCTCGCCCATATTCCTGCTGAACTGTTTAACTACTATTTATAATGATGTTTAACAATCTGATCAAAATCCAAAAAAAAAGAAAATGTGATGAGTAGCAGGAAAGATCCTTCAGTCTTGTGAGAATACAGTATTTTTCATTTGCTCATAATTTAAACCTTTCTTTTACTCCTGAACTCAAGATCTGTTTCCCTATCCCAACTTTCTCACAATATTATTTATTTTGCTTTAATCCTAGATTTATGTATCAGGTTATAAACCAGTTTATTTAATTGTATTTAATAATTTGGCTTATTCATCTATTCTGTATTTATTTATCTGGTTTTATTTCTTTTTCCCGGATCGGTTTTTCTTATATAATTGCTTGATTCTCGATTTATTTGTCTGTCTTATTTATCATATTTATCATCAGTCCAGGATTTATTAATCTGACCTAATTCTTCAGTTCTAGATTATATATATTTTTTTTACTTACTTTATTCCCCATTTTTTTGGATTAAAGTGAGACTTTCTTCTGTCTGACTACACCCCTCATCCCTGGCTTTATTCCTCACCTCTGGATTGATTTGTCGCTCCGTCGCCCCCTGTGCGCTCAGCTCCCACACCACCGCCAGCAGCAGCAGTCGGACAAGCGATTTCAGCTCCGGTGCCATCACCTGACTCTCCAAAAAACAAAGCTAAAAATGGACAGCTCTTCCTGTGACACTTCGCGCAAACTTCACTGTGCTGTTTGTCAGAACATTATATGTGAAAAAAAAAAAAAACGTATCCCACGAACGACTTTCCGGACGAAACTGAGATCGACTCTGCGCACAGCGCAAAAAAAAAAAGAGGGTTTCTAGAGGATACACAGAAACTCGAGTTACTTATAACACGAGAGGTATTTGTCCAGTCTGTGCATTCTTCTCGCGTTTTGGTGAATTTTAACCAAGTTATCGGACGTTACTGGAAGCAGGAAGTCTGAAGGGGGGAACCCTGGAGCTGCACCCTGTGCGTATTTTATGTCCAAGTTTTACTTTGCTCCAGATGTTGCAGCCGACTTTGTTGTCATGAAGCGGTCCTAACTCCTCGCCGTCCTCTCTTCCCTATCTTACAGTCGGCTTATTTTGATCCCCTTCTCCTCTTCCCCTCTCTTCCAGCTGCAGACGTGGTAGTTTGATACTCCCTGGAGACCTTTAGCTGGAAAGTAGAGGGTTGTAAAGCTCCCCCTCCTAATCTGCCCGCCCCTCTGACATGGAGGGCTGGAATCAACTTGGTGACCTTCACATCAGACTTTGTACGGTTTGGTCTTACCCTTGGGCTGTGATTAAATGCCGAAATGCTCCCTGAAATACACCAAGCTGTTATTATTTACAGAGAGGAGAGCGCAAACACCGAGCTGAATGATACAATACAATGAACTCACATTTGCCAAGTAGGAATTTAGGACAATTATCAGTCTGATCCCGTGAACACAAATATGGCTTCACCTTATCAATTAAACCATTTGTTAAGACATTTCAGCCATTTTAAGAAAAGGTTCTTCTCAAGCCCAGGGCAACAACCAAATATTGTTTAGCTCTTATTTTCATAGTGTTACACTGTTCCGGTTTTTAAAATGGGGAGCTCATTATCAGTTTATTAATGGCTGTCCTTATAGTAATGCATTTCCCACCAAACAGATTTATACTTCTGTCTCACACGGATTCTTCATGAGTGTTAAACAAGTATGCCCAAACGCACTGTCTCTCCGTGCAGCATCATGCTGTGTTTAAAAGGGGGGATTGCGCCCTCTAATGCACATATGGCACATACATTTAAACATGTCATGAGTTACAACCTCCTAGTGTACATCGGTACCTTACACTTGCGTTGGATTTTGTTGTCTTGCATTTTGCATGGTTGGCCCCATTCTCTTAAGTGTCCCAGTATATCATGTCAGGGAATGAGTATGCAGAATACCAGAGCCTTGAAACAAGCTCACCTTAATAGAATGCAGCCATCTTGAATGTTATAAATTGGACCTATGCTTTACCTGCTTTGACAAGTCAAAATGTGTGCTGTGAAAAGGGTCTATAGAAAAAACCTCAAAGTTATTATTAAATGAAATAAGGTAAATACAATAGTTAAAAGAAAAGCAGCGAATCCTCACAGTTGAGAGGATGGAATGATAAAATGTTTTGCCATTTTCTTCTTTTAAGAGAAAAACAAATTTGACAATTATGTTTTCATTGATCATCTGACAAATAGTTTTAGCTCTACTTGTATATTGTAAACTCCCGGATAGTTTAATCTCCAACAAAACATTATATCTTATAGGCTCTCCATAGGTTTTGTCTGGAGGAATCTATTAACTAGCAACTGCTGTGGAGTAAGTAAAACGTGCAATATTTTGACCTAAATTGCATTGGAGTGGAAATTAAAGAGCTTGAAGAAGATGTACAAATACATCAAATATTTTACGCAAGTACAGTACTTGTGTAATTGTACTCAATTACATGCCACCACTGCCACATGCACACTTTGATAATTGACATTTTGTGGTTGTTGGCATGCATCAGCTGCTGTGCTGTTCATGGCTGAGGAAAGACAGCTGGCCTCATCCATTCCTCCTGTCTTCCTGGTTGATTTGTCACAGGAGAAGCCAACCTTGATTTTCTTGGCCAATAGCAGAGATCAGTGACTTGCCTGTGAGAGATCATCAGCGCTGAAACTGGACACACAAGCATTCATACATGCTGTGTTTATAGAAAATAACAAGCCAGTATACCCTCAAACATGACAGAGCGAGGTTTTGGTTTCCGAATGATTTTTTAATATGGAGAGAGTGAAAGTACAGCTTACAACAAACAGACATAGACTTCTGATATATACAGTAACTTAAGAGTTTTAGTAACTGAAAAGGTGTCACAGATATTACATACTTTTGGACCAAACAACAATCATAATATTCACAAAGCTGAAGTTCAAAGGTCACACACAAGACCATTTCCTCACTGGGTTCACAAACACTGCAGATGTGCTTCTGGTTTGACAAGACAATATAGTGAAAAGTAAACCACAATGACATGAGTGAGTAGTTTATTTGTACCACAAGATTGGGGACAAGACTTAATATTCCCCACAGAAACACATTCAGTTGGTTGGCCTTGTTCGCTCTTGCAAAACAAAGCTATGTAAGCAAAACAACTTACTAATTTCTCCATTTATATCTGTTCCCTCGGCAGGAAGGAATTGTTTATATCTGTAAAGATTGTAGGTCATGAAGCATTTGCAAATAGATTTTCTTTTGGTTTGCATGGGCCTCTTTCGGTGCCAGTGGGATCAGATTTGGTACACGGCACAACACAACACATTGTTGACAGACTGACATAACATTTTTGAAACTCAAACTTTATAATTCTCTGTGACTCACAAATTATCATCTAATAATATTAAATTTGTTCAAATGTTGTCAACTTTACTATCTGCAAATAGTAGAAAACAAAAAACCCCACTGATAATTATTGACCCAGGTCTGATATGAAACATTGATACAACAGGAATACTCTTTTCTTGTTAGAATATGCATCAAACTATTGACAATGTCAGCCAGACAAAAGTAAAGTGTCTCTTTTTTATCAAATCCATCAAAAACCCAGACTCACTTTGTTACACCTTGATTATTTTCACCCTTATTTTTACAATAGCTTTCTTTTTTTTGACACAAGACCAAACTGGTTTGACTTAAAACTTTCACATACAAACATATTACTCTGACTATCATACTGACAGGCTACTTGAAATGTGTTAAGGAAGCAGTACTACGCAAATGCCCATACAGTTTCACCAAAAGGTAAACATTGATTGACAAAAAAAGAACACTATTCAGCCAATCACGCTCACTCGAGTGATGACCCTTCAGTAGACTCTTCCCCTGCTTCATCGGGGGCTTTTGAATCCATCTGAGATCGACCAGGTGATTTTGCCGACAGGGCCGACTCATTCTCTCCTTGGCTGTCAGCAGTTGGATCATCAGTTGGCTCGTTACTAGTGTTGAGAAAGGCTTGGTACTGGTTCCAGAAGCCTGCTGAGCTCCTGGTGGCAGGAATGTTCAAGGAAGTCATAGATGTGGAAGAAGGAAGCTGGTCAGTGGAGGAACGACTACTCCGAGCTGGTGGACGTGTTGTTTTGGTTACCACACCATGGTGCTTCATGTGGCCCTAGGAACATAAAGAATTAGTGTTAGGCTATCTATCAAAAATTCCCCATATAATCCAGTGCAGAGTATATTCCATGAGCAGTTACTATATCCGGCATATGACTGAAGTATGCAGTTTTTTGTAGTTATGGTACACATGGACTAGTTTTTATGGGCTAGTAATCCAACCCGGTGTCAGTCTTCTTCAAGTTCCATAATGAAGACCCTTATTGTATTGAAATACTTTCCCTTGCAAGACTTCTGAGAAAGATTTGTACTACAACAGTTGTTATTTTTATTATGATATTTTATGTTTATATCAACAGTATATCCATCCATTCATCTCATCGAGAAAGGTTATTTTTATATAAAAAAAAATGTTTTTCTCACCTTCAATCCACTACGACTGGCATATTCTTTTCCACACTCAGCACAGCAATAGGTCTTCTTTTCAGGGCGAGACATGGGAGATGGGAGGGTTGGGGCGAGGCTGATGGGGACAGAAGCTTCCAATTCATCACTTGGAGCCAATCCACTCATCTTAACACCTTCCACCCGGTCTTCCCTCCCATATGAACCAAAATGAAAGCTCTGACGTGTCTCCCTTACAAAAGTAGCAGCTCTGTGTGATGCACCCCTTACGTCAGCACCACTAGTGTCAGTGGTCTCCAGAGTGGATGTCATTTTGGGGTCCTCGTCAGGCACAGTTGCTTGGTCTTGCTTTGGTGTTGCTGGTAGAGAGGACTGAATTTTGTCTTCATCCATGGGTTCTGGTGATTGGGGCCTTGGTGAGACCGAGTCTGATTCCAAGGTTGGTGTTGTGTTAACATCAAGTGCATCTTGACTCAGGACTGGGTTAGAAGAGGTACTGGGACAGGTGTAAGCAAAGGGTGTACCAAGGGCAGGTGTGCTTTGTAAGTCCTCCAGGTTTGATCTGGAGTCAAGGAAGGCATCAGAAGAGTCCAATGCTCCATCCACTCCACAGTCCACTACCATAGCATTAGATGACACTGTTGTTTTGGTGACAGTGGAGGAAATTGGTGAAGAGGTGGATTTAGGAAGATGGACATCAACAGTGGCTTGTTGTTCAACTTCATTGTCTTTGACAACTGGGGAAGCTTGGTCTGTCTGCTGGGATACTGGCAAGGGGGCACTGACACAAAGGACTGGAGGGTCTACACTGCTTGGTGGTGGAGTTTGTGTGGTGGGATTTATGAATGGGTCAGGACTAAGGTCAGAGGGGGGGATGAGGTCTGGGCTGGAGGACCCAGACTTACTGCCATTTTTAGTGAACTCAGCTGTTTTCATAGAGACAGGGGCTGAGCCAGCTGCTGGAGTTTGAAATTGTGAGCTTGGGGCTGGGCTCTTAGAATGGCCTGCTTGGTCAGGCGGTGTTTCAATAGAGGCAGTATTTGGGTCAGTGGACTGGGATTGTGATTCTGACAAGGGTTTGACATTAGATTCAGCTGGCATCTCATGTGCAGAATCCTCTGTGCCTTCTGTGGGCAACTGTCCGCCAAGGTGCATTCGGATGTGGTGCTGGAGCACTAGGGCATTAGTGAACTTGCGCTGGCACAGTGGGCAAGAGTTCTGGACCCGTGCATTGGGTGGTCGGGCATGATGGGTGGCCAGATGTGATCGCAGGCTACCTTTGGTAGAGAAGGATCTTCCACATATCTTGCATGGAAAAGGGCGTTCTCCAAGGTGCGTAGCCTGGTGCAGACGGAGTGCTCTTGGACAGCTTAGCACCCGTAGACACACCCCACACTGATTAGTTGTCAGGCTACCAGCTGCGCCGGTGATGCCTAGTGATGGTAGCAACCCCCCTCCCATGGCCCTCGCTCCATTGGCACTCATGCCTAAGGCAGCAACCATCTCATGGGTGAAGTTTGAAACAGAAGTGGAGAGAAGGGTTGAAGAGGGTGGGGACGCCATTACGTATGTGGTGGAGGTGCTGGCATTTGTGAGACGACTGTTGGCTGGACTTGCTGAAGAGGTAGTGATATTGCCAGATAACATCTCCAGCATGGAGGAGGAAGAAGTCCATGGAGATGAGGAGTGGGGAGGTGCCTTCTCTAGCTTCTCCACCAGCCTCTGCAGCTTGGAAGTTTCAGATGTCGGAGTGGAGGTAGCCATTGAAGAAGGCAAGGAGGATTGAGTGGAGGTGGGTGGACCTGGGACTTTAGGAAAGGAAGAGAAAGGGAATGAAAGCTGAGACTGGCTGGAAGAAGCAAGTTGATGGGAGCCTGGATTAGAGGGTAGCGGGGTACGTAGCAACCCCAAGGCTGGATGGTTGTAGAGGGATGAGTGTGCAGCAGAGGTAGAGGAAGTAGAGGCAGAAGGGAACAGGAGTTTGGGTAGCTGGGCGAGCTGGGAGTAGGCTGCAGGAGAAAGCATTGGGGCATGAGGGGGAGTATTTTCATCAAAGTGCTGCTGCTTGGCACCCTTGAATAACTCTGTGATGGTGGAAGATGAAGACAATGAAGGGTTTGACAGTAAGGAGGTAGCCAGAGAAGAGGTGGAAGCTGAAGAGGAGGAAGATGAGTGAGATGAGCTGGAGGTGATAGAGGCTGCAGCAGCTACAGCTGCAGCCCTATTGAGCTGCAGGAGAGAGTGGGAAATCAAAGCCAGATCCACACTAGGGGCCAGGGGTAGTATAGAAGGGGTAGATCCTCCAGAGGCCCCCAGAGAAAAGCCAGTGCTGGTGCCACTGACCTCCAAATTATCTCCACATGTTTCATCCTCAGGCCTGTTTTTTGTCTTCTTCTGTAACATATTCATGCCACTAGTACTGCCACCGCTGCTCATTGTCTGTCCCATATCTGACCCTCCAGTGGCCCCTAATGCTACCCCAAACAAAGACGGTGGCAGGAGTGAAAGTGAGAGCTCTGGGTTTTGCTCACGATGGCGTAGGAAGTGCACCTTGAGGTTGCCTCGTGTGGTGAAGCGGCTGAGACACACTGGACATTGGTATGGTCGTTCCCCTGTGTGTGAGCGTAGATGTATCTGTAGGGAAGAGTCACTACTGAACATTTTTCCACAAAAGCGGCAAGCATGTTGGAGGCGACTAGTAGTGGTGGAACTGGATGCAGTGGAAGAGTCTGCTCCTCCAGAGACAGACTGCAAGTGTTGGGAGTTTGGGACCATGGATACTGACGTGGAGAGGGATGAGTTTAGGAAAGATCGACCAGCATGCCCACTCAATGAAGTTGTATTTGGAGATTTCTCATGAAGATAGCGGTTGGGCAGAGCTAATGACAGGGCAAGTGGATAGTTGGAGGAAGCCATCGAGATGGCAGCAGAGGAAGAGGTTGAGGGAGCAGCGGATCTAGAACTCACTCTCATATAACCATGACCCCCTGCAGTCCCACCGGTACCTTCAATCTGGGATTTGTGGGGCTGCAGGATTTGAGACAAGGAGCTGCTGGGCTTTGTGGGTTTGTTTGCTGCCTGAGATGGGAGCAAGGATGAGAAACATGCCAGGAGAGGAGCCACAGAGGTGGAAGGCTGAGGTGCAGTCGGCTGTGTAGGTGGACTGGCAGCCCTTTTGCTGCCTTCCAGGCAGAGCTGAGGCAGAGGAGGGAGGAGTGGTTGGGAAGGTGTATCTATGGTATAGGATGCTCCTCCAAGGCGTAGCACCTGTCGACAGATCTCCTCTGTTATCTGCATCTGGTGGATCTGCCTTTGCTGCAGCACCCGCAGCTCCTCCAGGATCAGGGCAATACTCAGTTGGGCCCTAGAGGGTGCAGCTGAGGCAGATGTCACTCCTGGGCTGGGAGTTGGAGTAACAGGACTTGGGGGGCCCTCAGGCACACGGCTGGGGCTTCCAGGGTGTGGTGGAGGACATAGGGAGGCAGAGGACGATGAGGAGGAAGAAGAGGTGGTGGTGGTGGCTGACAGCCCCAACTTGGGAGAGGCCATGTGTGCGCTTCGGGAAGGGTGGATGAGGACACTTGTAGAAGACGTAGGATTGCAACCAGACAGTTGAAGAGTAGGTGGATGTTGAGTGTGTGAAGATAGAGAAGAGTAAGGGAAGTCAGGGGATAGGGAGGGTTGTGGGTCTTTGAGGGGCCGGTGTGAAGGCTGGATCGGTGAGCAAGAAAGGGGTGGACCCTCAGTGGGTAGAGAGGGGGTTTGAGAGCCCTTTAGAGATGAAGGGAGTGCTAGGGGCAGTTGGGAGCTTTGAAGAGAGGAAGATGGAGAGCACAGGGGAGAATCCAGGGTAAATTGAAAGGATTGGGACTTCACTGCCAAGTTGTCATCTAGGGAAATTGAAAGAAGAAAATCTGAATGTAATTTTATCATAATTAATAGTAACAAAATAAACACAATTTACATAATGGTTTGCAATCTTTTATAAGTTTGATAAAATCAAATCCATGTCTCAAGACACAGAAGAAAGAAATTACAAGGACAGCAGTGACAGTGACTAAGTAAGGTTTTAGGTGGCTGCTTGAACTGAAGGAATTCAGGTGTCTAACAAGTGACTTGTAACCTCTGCATTTAATTTCAACCACCTTATCATCCACCATTGCTTTTCTTTTCTTCTTTGTCCTGTCTGTCCTCATCAACTGCAGCCGCACTACCGTCGCCACTTGTACACACACACATCATGCATGCAGGCACACAAGCTAACACACACACACACAGATTCCACTGATCTGCAAGAATACACTCCTCACCCGTAGAGGAGCCTACCTTGTTTCCAGGGCAACACGCACAAGACAATGGACTTT
>OMLP01011713.1:3518-13967 GCA_900302685.1 Spondyliosoma cantharus | reverse complement strand
GTTTGGTTTTGAGCACAGGTAAATCTGTTTTGAGGCGAAAGTTTCATTTTGCACGAGGAGTCAGAGGTTTTGTAAATATTGCTTGAAGCTGAGGTTTTGTGTTTAATGTTTTCAGAAAATGGAGCAAGGTTTCAGAAATTGTGTTTTAGCAAATGAGAAAAACTGTAAAATAGTCTGTGCTGCTATTTTTGTTGACCTATCTAAGGCATTTGACACTGTGGACCACTCATTACTTTTAAAGCGCCTTGAAAGCATTGGTTTTGGCAGGAAATCCCTTAACTGGTTCAAAAACTCTATCAGACAGATTTCAATCCTGCTAGCTGATGGGTATCAGTCAGACAAGTCAAATAAGTGTATGAAAAGGGGTTCCTCAAGGATCAATCTTAGGCCCTATCTTATTTATCCTATATATTAATGATTTTAGTATTGGAATTGCAAATAGTACAATTCATCGGTATGCCAGTAGCCCCATTCACACAGCCGTTTGCATGCGGGGTTCGTGCGGCAATTCTCCACCTCCTCCTCTGTGTGAAAGTTTCAGATGCGGCGAGGGGGGAAATTTCGCTCCGGCGCTGATCGTCCTCTGGAGGTAGCATCAGAGAAGCATTATTTCTGAACCGCCCCAGTGTGAACAGATAAGAAAACCAGCGTCTGTCACCGGCGAAAAACTTTAACTCACGGAGTGTTTGTGATGAAAATAAATCACCGTGACGTCAGCCCTCTGACCGAGACTTCAGGGAACTTTCCTCCAGAAAACAGCCTCCGTCTCGTGAGTGAGTCAGACAGCGTCCTGTTTACTGATGGTGATTATGTAATTATGTCATTTATAGTGAAAAACTTAACTTCGTCACTTTCCAGGATGTTTGGTGGGTCAGGATCTCAATCACTGCACATTATAACAGCATCCATATGATTAGAAACGGTCCGCGGGTTCAGATTGACAGGGGAGACACCTGGGAAACACCGACGTCATCATCATGACGTGTATTGTCACGCCTCTTTAGGAGCTGCAGCGCCGACTTTCTGTGTGAACTGACACTCCGGCTCGTCTGGCTGCTCGGCTCTGTGTGAATCACCATCGGCGGAAAATTGGCCAATCACCGCTCCGGAGTTAATCCGGAGACGCTGTGTGAAAAGGGCTAATGACACTATCATCTATTCAGTCGCCCCCTCTGCTGATCTAGCTCTTAAAAACCTACAGTCCGATTGTCACATTATAGAGCAAGCTCTGACTGACCTCAAATCAACCACTTAATCCCAAAAAGACAAAATGCATGTAATTCACAAGATTTTCACCTTCTTCTCTTATAGACAGTAGTTTCTCTACATTGAATGGGACTCCTATCGAAAGGGTTTACAATTATAAATATCTGGGCACCTGGATAGATGATTAGCTGTCTTTTAAAATTCATATCTCAGAACTAAGTAAAAAACTAAAGAATAAATTATCATTATTTTATCGTAACAGACCTTGTTTTACTTCAAATTGTAGAAAACTACTAGTTCAGGCCTTGTTTTACCTGTCCTAGATTTTGCGGATGTCATCTACATGCATGCTGCTCTCTCAACTTTGAAGCCCCTTGATGCAGTGTATCATTCTACACTTCATTTTATTACAGGTGATGAGTTTAGAACTCATCACGATGTTCTTTATGACAAAGTTGGATGGCAATCTTTATCTGTAAGGAGGAAACAGCAATGCATGATTTTTACAAGGCCCTGCTGCATGTTTTCACCAATTTCATCTCACTTACAACTTAATTTGCATACTCATTCACAAGAGTCCTTGATTTTAAACATTCCCACCGTAAGGACCAAATTGGGGAAGACTGCTTTTAGGTCTATGCCCTTCAGAAGTGGAATGACTTACAGCGTGCTCTTGAACTAAATCATTGAGATTTTTGGTTCCACCCTCCATGTCTGGTGGTTTCTACATGTGTGGTTCCCACCATGAAACATGGAGGAGGAATTGTGATGGTGAGTGGGTGCTTGCTGGTGACACTGTTGGTGACTTATTCAAAATTCAAGGTTGACTTTACCAGCATGGCTACCACAGCATGCTGCAGCGACATGCTATCCCATATGTATTGCACTTAGTGGGACCATGATTTGTTTTTTCAACAGGAAAAAGACCCCAAACACACCACAAGGCTTTGTAATGGCTATCTGACCAAGAAGGAGAGTAATGGAGTGCAGCGTCAGACAACCTTGCCTCCACAATCACCCAACCTAAACCCAATTGAGATGGTTTGGGATGAGTTGGACTACAAAGTGAAGGCAAAGCAGCCAACAAGTGCTCAGCACCTCTGGGAACTCCTTCAAGACTGTTGGAAAACCATTTGAGGTGAAAACCTTGTGAATCTGATTGAGAGAATGCCAGAAGTGTGTAAAGCTGCTCCATATGTGCTCCTTCATAGTTTTGGCATTTTCAGTATTGATCTACAATATAGAAAATAATAAAAATGAAGAAAAAACATTAAATGAGAAGATGTGTCGAAATGTTTGACTGATAGTGTGTGTAGTGTATATATATATATATATATATATATATCTGTCAGGTTATTCCCTTAATGTGAAATAATAATCAGTGCTTAAATTGCTCCTGCCAAAAGCCGTTTTTTACCTGTGGCTTCATCTACAAAGACCCCTCTCAGTGTTTGATCACTTCCTAATGAAAAACTGAGCTTTTACTAATGTTTTCACACTGCACCACTGCCAGTGCATTAGATTAGGACTTCCACCGTGATCAAATATGCTTTGATAATAAAAAAGGTTGAAACTGAATATCAACTGTTAATACACACACAAGTGGCTCCTGGCAGTAAGCAACCAGTGTATGTGTGTGTGTATGTGTGTGTATGTGTGTGTGTGTGTGTGTGTGTGTGTGCTGTCACACTGAGAAGCAGCAGGTGAACATTTCACACTAAGAAGTAAATATTCACTTAGAGATAACATCAGAAGCACCTTTCCTTCTTTTGCCTTTTTCTCCCTCACTCGTCCCTCTCTAACTTCTCTCTGGGTAAATATATATGTATATATCAATCTCTCTCTTTCTGGTTGTAGGTGTACTTCACTGACAACACAACTCCAGTTCTTATCTACACAGAGCAGGCTGCACAGTCACTCATTGTGTGTGTGTTAGCAGATATAGTGGCAGGAGCAGTGTATTGTGGACAGCAGGGTTTGGTGAAGGCTTTTTTCTTTCACAAGATGGATTCATCTATTACACACACACACACACACACACACACACACACACACATTAAAAAGAGCAGCGAGGGTATATTGTGGTGCTTACACCTCACAGAGGGGGGCATTTGGGGGAAGGGGGGTGGTTCAGTTAAGATGTGGCACAGTGAGAGTTGAGTGGCTTGTCTTTAAAAGCACAAGCGCTAAACAGATTTTTATCAGTTAGAATTTGCTGCTGGGGGACCACAACCTGAAGGGAAGCAGACCAAAAAGAGAAAGCTTTAGGAGCTTTAGGTAGTTTCTCGGCTGAAGAATCACACCAGCAAAATCTGTGTGAATATGTAGGTCCTAAAAGCGTAGATAGCGCTTTGTACGCAACCACCCGAACTGGTCTGTGAAGTTTGTTGACACTAAATTCAACACAATGTTATTTTTCTTTTATAAATTGTTTCAAAGCAAACGCATTCTTCCAAACACATATTGTTTCATTAGTCAGGCTTACTGATGCATCAGATAATGGTCGTTTCAATAAAATAAAAAGTGACATATTTAGATTCACATTCAGAACACATAATAGCCCTTGGCTTTTTTCTCCAATTGTATAACATTTCTTACAAATGCCTAAGGAAGTGTTTCTAATTAAGTTTGACTGTTCATGTCAATACAAAGATATTGCTTAATATTTTTTTCTTTTCATATATACAAAGTATAAAATATACTAGTAAAGTCTGGAGTTGTTCGCCAGTTGCTGGGCGCCATACATGGGTTAGATGTAGAGTAGGCCTTCAAAATTTTACTATGTACTACACTATATGATTGTATGTGATAAAATAAGATGCTTCTCCTTCTATTGGTTAGCGACATTATATAATGGACAGCCTGGTTAATATATAAACATTGTCAATGTCAGGCAATTCTACAATAAGTCCCAAGCCAACATTTACAGTGTTGGCTTGGGTGTTATTGGTGGTTAGTTCTTTCCGTCCACAATGTGTGGTTTGGTGACCTTGAGCAAGACATTGAACAACAAACTTCTCTCAGTGTGTCTGTACACAAGGAAATGTCTGTTGTTTAAGCAAAAAAAGAAAAAAGAAAAAGCAATGTGATGTTGTGAGTGAAACACAGAGCACAGAAAAAACAAGATACAAACAAAAATCAAAAAGCAGGATATGGTTTTAGGAAAGTCATAAAAGTGTTTTCTAAATGCCATCAATTAGCTTACATAAAAGAGGCCAGTTACAGCTAGAAACCAATATCATGAGCACTCCTGCAACATAATTGTGTTAAAAATGTCCCCAAAATCAAATTCAACAATGGCCCTGTAACTTTAGATGGATTTTGATTGGCTGTCATTGTTTCTGTCTTTCATTAAATTCCTCTGAAAGCGATCTCAGTGATATTGTTCACCATTGTCGTTGCCATTACTCTGAGGTGGACTCTTGAGGTATCATTACACTGTAGACTCCAAGGACATGTCTCCGCCACTTTCTGAAAAGGCAGAATTTGTAAAAAATGTCCCTAAGATAACTTGGACCAAAACATGATAACGAATAAATGAGGAGACATTAAATCTGAAGTTCGATAATGCAATATTTTTACCCACCAATAATACCTGCTGTTACCCCAATTACATTGCCTAAAATCACATATGCTTAAGGTGATTTAATTCAAAGCCATTATGTCCCCACCACTTTTCACCACAAAGTGACACCTTTGTGTGGACTCGGCCTTTGACAAGCCCTGACTTTCTTTAGCTCTTCAGTCTTCCCAGTGAAAATACTGACACGACAGGTCTCCAGTCCCTGTCCAGGCCTCTGTCCACATTATTCAAAAGGCCTCTGTCTTCCCTGTGTTTCTCTGGGTTGAAGGTACAGAATTATGTATTATCTGTCATGTCACAAGCTCGACAGACATCCTTGTAGACACGTCATCCATTTATACACCCTCTCTTTCCTGCCTGAGATGCACCGGGTCACCATGATCTCACTTTGCTTACACAAGCACAGAAACAAACACAAACATCCAGCTGCCTGAGCTGCATGTTGAAGGACTGACAATCGTCTTGCCCTAATATGAAAATGTTCCCCACTGAGCCACCACACAAAACCCAAATGCTATTTTGGATTTTTTTTGGAAATACTTACTTCCAGGGATAAACACCTCCCTGTTGGTCACAGAAAACTTTTTAGCCAGTGGGGGGAGCTTGGCAAGTCATAGAGGTTGCGATAAGCTATTTAAGAAGCCATTTATATTTCATTTCAATCAGAGCAAATCCACTCTAATTAAAAAATTTCATTGTAAACTACTCAACCTTTACGGGCGACTTCCCATTCCCAATAATCAGGTGAAGTCATTAATGAGCGACCGCTAGCGCTTAATTTCTCTCCCCACTAAGTCCACTCTCTCTTTTGCATTTTTATTTCCTTCAGTAAGAACAGAGCAATAAAACGATAAGAGAAGTTGCCGGGGAGAAAACCTTTAACACTTGGAGTAATTACTTCTCTTTGTGTCTTTCTTTTTAAATTAATTTTAATTACAGGCGTCAGCGTTGCCTGTAAATGTCCACTTTCTGCTAATCTAAAGTAATGTGACTGCTAATGAAGAGGGAATTGAATGCGTGGATTCAAGTGGCCTTTTGGCTTTGAGGCACTCCCCCACTGGCTCACTTACACAGTGGTCAAGGATACGTTGGCAGGTGGACATACACACACATGCGCACGCGCGCACAAATGCACACAGTGCATGTAAGCTGTATTTGATCACCAGCAGCTTGAAACATATACTTGGTTGCTCGCACATAAATGCACTCACCGAACGATTAGTGTTAATAGGTTCATACAGTCATACAGTAACTGGGTGTAAATAATTAACACAGCAGTAAATCCTCTCATAGAGGAGCATTTCGTGTTGGGTCAATGGAAGCAGCTCATGTTCCCGTCAGGGCTGGATGTAAAACTGGTTTAACTGTATCGAAAAACCTCATCACGGATCATGCTGTACACTTTCAGAAAGGATTTTTAATTGCTTCAACACGTACATTACATTTAGTGTTAAGATTGGTGAAATACAGTGTTTGACTGTGTGGTGTATCTGTTTGTTCCAACTCTTTATTGAAGCCGTGAAAGCGTGAAATACCCAAAGCTATTGTTTGATGATGTGCAGCGATACTGTAAGAACATTAGGGATAAGTTCAAATAAAGTTCAGAGGATCTGAACAAAAGTGGTCTGCACAGCATCAGTTTGTAACGACTAAACCGCCCAATGACCTCCGCCATGGAGGTCATGTTTTCAGCCGTGTCTGTTGCCTAGTTTGTTGTCCGATTGTTTTGTCGAAGACCCCACTAACTTTTGGTACTAATCCAAATGAAGAGGCGGATCCAGGATTTTTTTCTCATGTTCGTTAACATTGCGAGATGGCGAATAATGTAGGGACCTTGATGAAAAACAGGTGTATTCAGGTGGCTGGTGTCTGTGAGAAGCCTAGACACTTCTGTTTACATCCTGGACCATGGTTGACCACTGTAAACACTTAAAACCCTAAAAAAACACCCTAAAACAAGATAAGGACACAGCAAAATGCAACACCTGCAGTAAAGATATTTCGTGCAAGGGGGGAAGCACCTCCAACATGACAAAGCATTTAATTCAATAGGGCATGAATCTGAAGGAATCCACCATGTTCGATGTGTTGCAGTCTACAAGACTGGATACAGCTAACGCGAACACTTACAGTAGCAACGTCTCATGCTCAGGTACAAAACACAGATGAGCTGATATTAGTCTTTTATATTTAAGGTTAAATAATTATGTCTACAAATTATTCTAATATTTGTCTTAGATACAAGTTCAGAGAGCATCATCCATGAGACCCCCCTCTAGTACGGGATACGATTTGTGGTGAATGGATTACGTCCCTATGCTACAAGTGAGTCTCCTGCGTTTAGGTATGCAAAATACATTATTGGTATCTGGTTATTCACAACAATATCCATGGACTTTAACATTGTTGCTGCTTCCATAACAACTGTCTGTTAAATATCTTATTATATTCTAATATTTTTTTGTTTGTTATATTTTTTCTTTTATATTTAAATATATTTTGTTTGTAATTGTTTTTGTTAATCATTCCTTATAAGAGACTAATTTTTATTTTTATAAATGAAGTGAAAAGGCAACCTTCCTGTAAGAGTTTGCAGTGTAATGAGTACATAGCCTAAATGTGCCAAGAATAAAGGTAGGCAAATTTTTGTTCTTGAAATATATGTTCTTTTTTTTCCGCTCCCAAAAAATTTTAATCGGAAAAACAGAATTGGTCGATAAAACTGAAATGATACCAAACCCTAATTATCAATCATAATCACCCAGAAGAATTAAAGAAGCCATGCTACAAAGGAAATTTGATGGACGCAACTTTCTATAATCACCAAAATTGAATGTTCAAGTTACTGTATGTAATATTTTGAGCAGATTTGGTCTCATTTTCAGAAGACCTATAATGTCAAGGAGCAATGATGGTCATTATACTAAATTTGAGCTAGCAGGTCAACGATGAGATCGAGGATCTCCTACTATCCATAGGGATTCTGTGATGAATAAACATCAAAGTTTCCCTCACAAATCACTTTACTGCACTGAAAAATGAAACAGTCGAATGGTTTGATTTATTTTAGTGTCAATGTTATATCTTTGAATCATTACATTTTTGCTTCATAAAACTGCTGAGTGAAACCTCTGAGCGATAACCGCCTTGTGGCCTTGGAATGTGCATAGTTAATAACAGGAAAGTGGTGGGTCCAGGTTGTCACTGGCATCAAATCACAGTCATCGGGGTCTACTGGTAGCCATTGGGGTAAACTGTGGCTGAAGGGAGGTGCACTTGGTGAGACCATTTTGTCTACATGGGCTAGTGTTGTGCAAGTCGCAGCAGGAGAAAATTGTAACCTGCTACTGATGGTAGCAGTAGTAGGACTGGCAACAACAGTAGTAATAGTTGTACAAGTAATAAAGTACATGATCAAAGCTAGTGGAAGTGCAGGCATTTGTGGCTCAAACACACTGCAAACCGCAAAGTGAAGCATTCAATGAGCAAATCTTGTCGTTTTTTTTTTTTTTAGTTTGGAATCTGTATTACATACATCTGATTTAAGTTGTTTTTTTGCAAGTAATGACTTCAGGAGCAGACTCTGGGTTTCTGGCACAACAAGGTGTATGGAGGAGTGCAAAAGTCGAAAGAGGTCAAAAAGCTCCAGCAACACTTGCAGTTTATAGAACCACTTTATTAGGCTGCCGCATTCAGGCTTGTAGATGACTGTGGTGAAGGCTACACGTTGGTCTCATACTAATACTGGGTATTGCTGGTTCATCAAGCAATGCCTTCAGCCATGGTGACGGGCTTAAGCAATTATAAGTAAAACAGGAAACCAATACACTGGTACAGAACTGTACATCAACTAGCTAGACAGCTTTTTTAAGTTATTCGTGTGAAGATATTCATGATATATATTCACAATGTCTCTATTCACAACTAGTTGTACCTTTTTGCAATCTGTGATAGAATCTTTTATCACCCTAACCCTGCTGTCAACTGTTTTTCAGCTTGTCTCAACATTGCAGTAGTAACTATACAGGTAGGTGTACAGTGCTCCAATGGTTTTGTAGAAATCATAATGCAACTCCAGAGTCATACCGAATGGCAGTTTATTATGTTTCAAATAAAAAACTGAATAAATGGATAAATACAATGAAAAAATTCATGAATAGGTCACACGTTATGATAATTAAGAAATGGTACATTTACAGTTAATAAAACTTAATGGTTATTTCATATTATTATTAATATTAGTATTTATAGACCTTTAAATTATATGACTATTGGTTTACAAAACATTCTGTTGCTTGTTTACAGGAAATAACTATTAACTAAATTGTAATTAACTATAAATTACCATTTATTAATGATGGTTATTAAGTGCACCATGAAGAAAGGATGACAGAAAATTATCCACACAGAAAAAGTGGGCAAAGATTGCTGATTCAACTGAGTAAACAGACGGGGGGCTGCCCTAAGTCTGATTTCTCTATCAGTGAATCTGGGATAAAGCAGATGAAGGCATCAGTGGCACTTGATTTGTAAGTTGTTACTCACTTAACAAGGAGTGGTTATACAGCTCAACTACCAGAGCTTATTCTACTGTATCTTCCACTTCAGCACTTGTTGGCTGAAGAACTTCATTAAGGTTCATTAAGGACATTGTTCATGTTGTGGAATCTTCCAGACTTTGCAGGTATTTTAGAATGATTTAATAATAAAAAAAAAATATCCATTATTAATTTAACCTCTAACACAAAAGGGTAAATAAAATTATAAAAAGTGGAAAAAATCTGATGAAGTATTTGGCACGGGCTGCTGGCATTGAACGTAATACAGATAACAACTACATTTCTGGAAAAAAGTGTAGTAGTAGTAGTGTAGTAGTGTTTCAAGATTGTTTTCAATGTTTTTCAAAAACAACTAAAATAAACAACAATTAAATAGAAATATATGAGAGGTATCAGTGAACAAGTCTTACAGACCAACAACTATCCATCCAATTTCTAATGAAAATCATGGATTTTCTGTACATTCTCACAGTAAGACCTCATGATGCTGCAGCCAGATGAAGCAAAGTGTTTTCAACCAGCTGACACACACACACAGGCACACATAACGCGCTCATACCTCCTTTGCGGTTCATCTCGTTGCAATCCTCCAATCCACCATTTTGAGAGAAGGCGTACGAAAGTATCCTAAAATGTCCGCCATGCAAAATGAAGTGACAAAAATCAAACCCAAAACGTACTCCATGGTTTAATGAAAAAATATGAAAAAAATCCTACGCCTGGTTTATGTTTTAAAAAGTTAAGATTTTTCATCTACAGTTTAGCTCAATTACTTTGTGTCTTGAGGATTTGTGTGGTGATCTTATCAGTTTTCCTTGCCGTCTTGATGAGCTTTGTGAACACTCATCCCTCAGGTAGTGGGGCTGGGGGCCCATAATAATGTCATCTCTCTCCCTCTCCGTCTTTTCATAGATTTGTGTGTGTGATAGGGGCCTCAGTGAGAGACCAAGCGCTAACCTTTACTGCATTGGCTCACACTTAATCCCCTCACCCTGGGGTGACTGGCACACACACACACACACACACACACACACACACACACACACACACACACACACAGAATTAAACCACACATAACCTTCCAGTTGAGAGGGAGCAGAG
>OMLP01011709.1:0-30732 GCA_900302685.1 Spondyliosoma cantharus | reverse complement strand
AGATATGTGTTACTGTGGTGTACATACACCCCAAAGCCAATGCAAAGAATGCAGTGACAACTATTCACAAGGTCACACAAAAGCTACAGTCCCTCTCTCCTGATGCCCCTTGTCTCATCCTTGGTGATTTTAA
Source organism: Spondyliosoma cantharus (assembly GCA_900302685.1). Classification (NCBI taxonomy): domain Eukaryota; kingdom Metazoa; phylum Chordata; class Actinopteri; order Spariformes; family Sparidae; genus Spondyliosoma; species Spondyliosoma cantharus. The sequence continues at coordinate 30,599 of OMLP01011709.1, read as the reverse complement.
TCATTGTAACCTAACATCAATGAATAACTTTTATCAGTATATTTCTTGTCCTGCTAGACTGACAAAAATTATTGATTTATGTTATGGTTCAGTCAAGGGTGCATATAAGTCTGCAGCTTTGCCCCCCTCTGCCCTTCAGATCACAACACTATCCTTCTCATACCAACCTACAAGCCACTTCTTAAAAGGGGTAAAGTTGCCACCAGACAAGTGGAGATGTGGACTGGAAATGCTGCTGAGGAACTCGAGGGAGCCCTTGAAAGCACAGACTAGAGGAGAAATTTCATAGTAATGAGCTAAAGGCAGTGTGGGATGGCATGAAAGACATAACAAGCCAGAACAATAAGAACAACAGGTCAATCACCATCCACGGTTTTGATTCAAATTCAGAGCTTGCAAATGCACTGAATGATTTTTATTTACGTTTTAATGATGAACATGATTTTATAAATGTGAATATTGTTGTGTTTGATATGTTGAGTGATTGTACTGTCTCCTCTCAGCCTACCATCAGTGTGCTTTCTGTCAGATCCATGTTTCACAAATGTAACATTAGGAAGAGCCCTGGGCCTGATTTGATCACTGGCAGATTTCTTAAAGTTTTTGCAGATCAATTATGTCATATTTTTTACTGATCTCTTTAACTCATCACTTACCAGCACAAAGTCCCCAAACTGTGGAAGGAATCTGTTGTTGTACCCGTGGCCAAGAACAAATCCCCAAAAGAGCTCAATGGCCTGAGGCCTGTGGCTCTGACCTCACTAGTGATGAAGACTCTGGAGCAACTGGTTAAACCCCATTATTGTATATCCTATATACAAATGACTGTAGGAGTAACTACGATGGTAGGCATCTCCTGAAGTTCGCAGATGATAGTGTTTTAATCAGTCTGCTCCAGGATGGAACTTTGTTCATGTTGGTTTATTCATGATGTAAAGCTTCAGTTTGTTCACGCGTCCCATCAATAAAGTCGTGCTAATTCCTCACACGGGGCACCATTATGTGTGCACTACATCACACGAGGCACGATTATGTAGCACTCATGGAGCATTAGGCAAGGCAAGGCAGGTTTATTTGTATAGCACATTTCAGGCACAAGGCAACTCAAAGTGCTTTACAGGACCATACAAATTACATTGAAATACATTAAAAAATTCATTTAAAATACATTAAAAATTGCATTTAAAAATTGCATTAAAAAGACATTAAGAAGCAAACATTAAATAGAAAAGGTTTAAAAGAGACAAGACTGTAGAATAAAAGTCGCTGTGCAGTTCAAAGAATTTAAATTGCTTCAGTTCAAGGCAGTTGCAAACAGAAATGTCTTCAGCCTTGTTTTTAAAGAGGTAAGAGTCGGAGCAGACCGGCAGTTTTCGGGAAGTTTGTTCCAAATATGTGGCGCATAATAACTGAATGCTGCTTCTCCATGTTTAGTTCTGATCTCAGAGGTCTGGATGGTTCATAACGTGGCAGCAGATCAGAAATGTATTTTGGCCCGAAACCATTCAGGGCTTTATAAACCAACAGTAGGATTTTGAAATCTATTCTTTGATAGACAGGAAGCCAGTGTAAAATGTGAGGTGTATTAGCACTGTGTGTTCTATACACAGTCAGTGCGTTTACATGACAGTCGAGAAAAACAAATTATTGGGTTAGTCCAACTATGATCGGATTTTTTTTCTCATAGTCGAATTAAAACACTTAGATTATTCGATTGATAGTCGCATTACTTTTGCATGTATACGTTCTATCAGATTAGATTCGGATTTTGCGTACTGCGCAGGCTCGAGATTTTTTTCCCAGGGCTGTGAGCTGGAAGTAGAAGGACGGTGGTGGCAGCGTCTTTCCTCCGAAATAACCGCAAGCAAGAGCACCATTGTGCATCTAGTTTGTGTAATTATCATGTACACCATATACGAAATGTACAAAGATGTAGTTTTGTCCTGATCTTCGTACGCCATCTTTCTCAAATGCCGAAGCAGAGTTTGTTGTTGCTGGTGACGTAAAGAGGTCAGCCGGAGGTGGCTGTATTACCACTAGTTGAAATGGGTACAGCGTCAGCTATCGTACCGGGGTATGACATGCTTTGGCCAATAATTCGATTTTCTCACCGGCATGTATATTCGGACAATTGCAGTTGTCCGATTGAGTAGCATAGTCGAGCTATGGCTATAATCCGACTAAGCTGTGCATGTAAACGTAGTGACTGATGCAGTAAAGTGTAAATGCTTCAGGCCTCCATGTTTATCCACTCAAAATACCAAAGTTGTGTTCACTTTAAACATGAGCTACAGGCAGCTCTAGCAGAGCTCCACTTCTGAAGCTACACCTGACTATTTAAAGGAAGTTGAAATGCAATTTTTTTCCATTACAAGTTAGTGTGTAATTCCACCTATTCTTCAGATTAAAGTGTGTTTACAGGGCTTTGGGAGCACTACTGCATATGTGTGGAAAGAGGCAGTATAAAGCCTTTTATGCTCCAGAGGAAGCTGCATGTAATCTGATAAATTGTCTCCAGTGAGGTCACTCAGTGGCTGAGTTGCATTGTGTAGACGCCAGGTTGTGAAAAGCCCCTGGTCTAGCAATACACTCTTATAACACTGTTGGACTCATAATGGACAGTTAAAACATAAATAGTCAAAATCAATACGTCCAAACCAGAGATATCACCTTTTTTATTCCACCCACTTGCCTACATTACCCACAATGCAATTTAGCCACTGACATCACTGGAGGCAGCTTATCAGATAATATGCAGCTTCCTCCGGAGTCACGAAAGGATTTATACTGCACATTTGCTGTAGTTCTCCCCAAGACCTTTAAATACACTTTGATTTGCAAAATAGGTGGAACGATCCTTTAATATTGGAAAAAAAACACGAAAGAATGATGATGATTCAGCTCCTCCTGCCTCTTCCACCTCCCCTCAAACAGAGGAGCTTCTCCTCTGATAAGGCTTCAGAATACTGAAAGAAAAATTGTGTGGGCGAACTCTGAATCCATCATTTTTTTTTTTTAAATGAATTGTCTTTCTCCGTTTCCCCAAGGAACGGAAACTGTCCAAAGCTGAGAGGCAGCGGTTCAAAGAGGAAGCTGAGATGTTAAAGGCTCTCCAGCACCCAAACATCGTGCGGTTTTATGACTTCTGGGAGTCACCGGTAAAAGGGAAGAAGTGCATCGTTCTGGTGACAGAGCTAATGACCTCAGGGACACTCAAAACGTAAGAGTCCACCTGAGACACAGAAGCATTGCATTTTCTTTATTAATGGATTATCTTTATTGGCATGTTTGAGATGTCTTTGTATGCTCAACTGTGTCCGTTTCAGCCTGTTACTTGGCTTTAAATCACTCATCATAAGACGCAAATATTAGTCTCTTAAGGCTGCTTCAACCTTAGAGTAACGAGCATTAGACAGTCTGAATCATGGGTATCAAGTTTCATACCAACTGACTGACACCATTACAGTAAATCCAATGCAAGACTGTAAGAGATACTTGAATCACCAAGATACTGTACAGGTTTTAAAGAAATGTAATAACTATGATTTGTGATTGTTTTCTTGCTCAAACCTTAGAAAATGAATCCAACACAGTACGGGCAGACAGAGTTTTCAGGCAGTCAATACGAGGAGATGAGTTTGAGAATGGAATAGTCAGAGATTTATAATGGCTGTGTGTTTGCAATTGCGATAACAATTTATAACTCAGACACAGCTTTATCGACACAGTAACTAGAGGGGACGGACCTCGATATTTCAATTTGCCTTGTTAAAAGCAAATGTCTTTACCTGCTGTCAACTGGAATATCTCTGTCGTGGCGTGTTCATCCTCCCACAGGTATCTGAAGCGTTTCAAGGTGATGAAGCCTAAAGTCCTCCGGAGCTGGTGCAGGCAGATCCTCAAAGGCCTCCACTTCCTCCACACGAGGACTCCTCCAATCATCCACCGAGACCTCAAGTGTGACAACATCTTCATCACCGGTCCTACAGGATCTGTGAAGATAGGAGACCTGGGCCTGGCAACACTGAAGAGGGCCTCGTTTGCTAAAAGTGTTATCGGTTAGTCATCAGCCAGTTGGCAAGATTCTGTTTTATTGAACTGTGACTAACACAATATTTATTTCAATCCCGCAATAACTGATCTTCTGGGCACACGGGGGCAGCGGAAACAAGCTGTGAGCACAACACTGACATCTTACCTTTTAAGGCAAAACTTGTTGCTGATAAATGCTCCGCTAGCACCAGAGCTTTGGACCGTGCTGGGGCTAGCTGGTTAGCATGCTAACTTCAGTAATAACTCTGCAATACAAAACATGGACGTCATTACATCAAAACTGTTATTTCTCCCAGTTCTGTTAATAGTTTGTGTTAATTTCTGATGTTTTTCAACTAAAATTGCACCTTTACACCCTAAATCATAGAAACATCAATCAACCATGACAAGTGTTTTGTTTCATAGGAAAGATAGTGTTTGATCTTATTGAAATTTCACAACATTGGCTGAGATTTTCTCAAATAGTTTAACACTTAATAATCATATCACAGGTATTTTGCTACAGATACAGCATATTCTTGCTATATTTGGTTGTTTTTTTACTTTTCAACTAACTCTCTCTCGTCTGTCATTTGAGTGATCGGATGATTCTTGGAATTATAATTAAGCAGCTGTGTTGGATTTCAGTCCTTGACACTGGCATTGATCCCTCTGAAACAGGATGAAACGATGAAAGATGAAGCTTATCTCCCTCTCTTGCATTAATCCTCCAGGCACTCCAGAGTTCATGGCCCCAGAGATGTATGAGGAGCACTATGATGAGGCTGTGGATGTGTACGCCTTTGGGATGTGTATGCTGGAGATGGCCACCTCAGAATACCCCTATTCTGAGTGTCAAAATGCTGCTCAGATCTACCGCAAAGTCACCAGTGTGAGTTTGTGTTTTAATCCTGAGATGGCACCTGTTTACTGAGAGGTCTTTTGAGCATATATATGCTTCCCTGATAACCTAATTTTCTCTGTTTTGCTCTTTGAATGGCCTTTTTTTCCACCTATTTCTATACACAGAAAGTTAGCAGAAAGGACAGTAGCAAAATTAAACTGCAAATCTATGTATTTTATTTCTTAAGAGTTCAACTGAGAAGGAGAGGAATTAGACTTTCCTTTTTCAGTGGTTACGTAGTCTTAGTCTCAGTACATTTTTGGTGTTTTTATTTTATAAATGACTTCTACAATGAATCAACCATTTTAATCAGTTCTTGGTCAACTAAGCTCTCCAGCGCTTCAGAAGTCCTCTTATACAGCAGTAGCATCCTAATCCCTAGAGCTGAGATGTCTGGGCGAAAATGTGTTTTGGGGAGTCTATAATTAATACTTTTTGACACAGTAGACACTACTTGCTTCCTCTCTTGTGCAGTCTAAATAGTGTGAGTTGAGACGTATTAATGCTTGGTGGTTTGTTTTGCAGGGGGTGAAACCTGCCAGTTATGGTAAAGTCAGTGACCCAGAAATCAAGGAAATAATCGGGGAATGTATCTGTCACAGATGGGAAGAAAGGTAAGTGGGCCAGTGTCTCAGGGCTCGTCTTGTATGAAGGCAGAGGTTGATCCTTACAGTGTTGTTTTGTGTCTGTCCCTGCAGTGTGACGTTAATGCCAGTATTTGGCTCTGGCACAGTTTGTGTGTGTTGTGCATCATTAGGTTTAACTGGTGACCTTTAGTGCGGATCAGTAGCTGGTGTTTCTGTATTTCCCGCAGGTACTCCATCAAGGACCTCCTGAATCATGCATTCTTTGCAGAGGATACAGGCGTGAGGGTGGAGCTCAATGAAGAGGACGATGGGAAGAAATCATCCATTGCTCTGAAGCTGTGGGTTGAAGATCCTAAAAAGCTAAAGGGGAAGTACAAGGACACCGGTGCCATTGAGTTTACCTTTGACTTGGTGAGCGAGGTGCCGGAGGTCGTTGCCCAGGAAATGGTAAATATGAACACATGGTAGGAGTTTGGTTTTCTTTAAAAGTTTAAGGTTAACAACCTTATTATGTTTTGATTTAGTGTGTTTTGTTTCGTTTTTAATCTTGGCTTTTGTTGGTTCTGGTCTGACTGTACTTTATGTTCAACAAGCCTGCTTTATTTGTCGACTCGGCCATAGTCTTGGAAAACAGTTATTTCTGATTGGCTGGTGTGATTCTGTGTCTGTTATTGATACACTGACTCGGTGCTTAAGGCATTTTTAGCTACAGGTAACTGTGGGAACAGTTCTGTTGCTTTACCAGTTATCAGCAGTTATCCAAGGGTTAAACTGGCTACAAATAAACTTTAAAGAAGTGAATGGTGAATTGAACACAATATTTCATTTTGCCAGTTAAAAATGTCTGTGGTATAACACTTTGATGCACAACGAAGAGTAACAGAGGTAGTCAGTTATTTTGAATGCTGGTGATAGGTAAGCATGAGACATGGAGATCCACCATCTCAGAGGCTTCCTCTGAAGTGGAAACAAACAATTTATTTCAGTGTCTGTCTGTGGACAGCCACTCTGTGTTGTTCTACAGACTGCTCTGCTCTTAGCAGAATAGATTTCCATCACTCTGGATTTGACGTTGTTGTTTTGTGTAGCTCTTGATGTGTCAAAGAGATTTTGAAACCATCTGAATACAATCTGGATACGCCAAAAAACTGAATTTGCATGGCAGTCTGAACAAGGTCTTGTAATAATGCAATCATCTTTGGAACTTACACTTGATCCCCTGTAATTAGGTGTCATGTAACTGGGAGTGGGTTAGTGGTCATGCCAGTGATGAAAGGCTTGAGGCATTTACTGCATTGTATTGATTGAAACTAGAGCAACTGATCAGTTGATCTTTGCTCTTCTACGTAAACTTATGAGACGGCATCAAGAGGCAGTTCCTTTTTGATTTAGGGGACGAATAGAATATAGATTTGTTGATTTATTACATAAGGTGTTGAATTACAACCAGGGCTTTGCCGCATTAAGCGTCTTCCCTCTGTCCTGTAGGTGGAATCAGGTTTTTTCCTGGACTGTGATGTGAAGATAGTTGGGAAGTCCATCCGGGACCGCGTGGCTCTCATCAAATGGAGGAGGGAGCGAACTGTATCGCCAGGAAATGGCGAGGTAGCTGTGAAGAAGACGCAGCAGAACCTGCTGCAGGTGCCTGGCCCCGGTGTACCACAAGCAGCCACATTAGCTACGACAGATTATGAGGATCAAGAGGTGGAGGCGCAGACCCTGATCTGCACTGTGCCAGCCACCACGGCTGCCACATGTAAGAACATGCAGTTAGACACACACTCATACAAACTCTCTGAAAATAAATCTTAGAAATAAATCAGACATTAACAGGAAATTACATTGACTATGACTGAAAATGGCTGAAGTGGTATTTGTGAGAAAAAAAGAGAGAAGGGGACTGCAGCGCCTGAGTTGCACCTCTTAGTCATCAATGGGAAATCATCACCCAGCTTTTGAATTTCAATGAGATGCTACTCCATGTCTCCCCCTGCCCTTCCCCACTGTCTGTCCTTCCTGCTGGGCATCGTGGTGAATTATAATGTTTTGTTCTCTCCGTTTTTACAGCTGACAGTGGCATGGGCTCGACCATGCAATTAGATGATCTAAACAATCAGCAAAATGGCCCCTACCACTCGCTCCCAGAGCCCATTTCCACAGCCCAGACGATCTACAGTCCTCCTGCGCAGGCTGACCTTCAGCTGCACCAGGGGGCCTACCAGCAACCCACAGCACAGGCCGCACATGAAAACTACACACACGCGTCCACTCAGTTTCACCAGGGAGCCTACCAGCAAACCCCAGGTCAGCTGTATCCTGGGGCCGATCAACAACCTGCTGCACAACTGCACCAGGGGCCTTATCACTCTCCAACGGTGAGTTAAAAGCATTTCATTCTGTGGCCAACTTTCTTAAATCCTTCATTTTGTGTTTTTGAGTTGTTTTTTTCTGAAATAACTACATTTTCATTTTCTGTTTTGGAATGAAACCTGTTCAGCGTCACTACAGCGATCCCTTTGTATGCCTTGACAACCTGCTCATCACTGAGAGTGCGGTGTGTTTCAGGCGTGGAAGCACCTCCCTGGTTGAGATGTTACGCTGTAGAAAACACTCTCTCACTAAGACTAAGACTCTCTCACTGAATCCGAGCGCCTGTGTGTGTCCGTCACAGGATGTGGCTTTGACAAAAAGCAAAGAGAACACAGACTACCCTTCCTCTGACTCTGCCCAGAATCCATCCTTGTTATCTCCCCTCTTGTCTCCAAATCAACACTTTCATCATGACTCAGCAAGTCATTTCAATTCACCTCTCCTTCCCCTGAATTTACAACCTGCCTCGGAGCACCGTCTGAGTGTCCCTCGCAGCCCACAGCCCCACCACCACTGCAAGGCTTGCATGTCTCTCCTCCTGAGGGATAGGACAAAGGGAGGAGGATCTCTGGGACACACACATATACGCTCTTTATCCGCATCCGCCCCGTTTACACCAGTCTCTAAGCCAGACTCACCCACATCCCCCCACCGGGCAAGGTCTCCTACAGTCAATCTACCTCCTCTTTTGTCCTCGCCCTCTCCCCCGCCTTCAAACAGTCAAACAACCCTGCTGACTTCTCCTTCACATCTGTCCCCACCCTCGCTAGTTACACTCCCACGGAGTTTGTATGAAGGCGGAGATCTCACTCTTCTCAACCACTGTCTCCAGCACATCGTCAGTCGCAGGACCAGTTCCCCCAGCCTCTCTGCTAATCATCCAATGCACAGCCACGGGGAGGTTCGGGGTCGTACCTCCTCTGTAGCCGAGCATATAGACAAGAGACAGAGTCTGGATGTCCCATTCTTTTATAGACCAAATCTGGACAGGAATCTGCTGTTATCGCCATATGACAGTGAAGGCAGACCAGATCCACTGGTAGGTTAGAGAAGGAGGTTTCATGTAGGCTAAATCCTGCCACAGCAGCAGCCTGCTGTATCTTTCATGATTCTGCTAGCTGCTTCACTCCTCTGGCCTTTCCATGACGGTAGACAAGGCAGACCAGCACCCGGCCTCTGCTCCTGCCTAATCCATGGGTTTAAATTGTTAATTCTGTTTAAATTATGGGTTTAAATTCTGAACTCTGAGCGTGTTATCACAAGAAATAATGTGCTCGCAGTTTGGCTAATAAAAAAAATCATTTTATCCACCTCAGCTTGCAAATGTCTCCACGATCTTGCTTAGGACTACTCCTGGCTGCTTTGACTGCTGCACATTTGAATCTCAATGCTTGATTTGTTGAAGCAAATATACAAGCATGATCGTGTCATATTAACCCTAAAACCAGTTCAATTAATGTGATTTTTGTGTTTTAATGTGTGTCTGACAGACAGTTTCTGCTCCACCTACGCCGGCCCCTATTGTGCACCAGAGCAGACAGACAGCACAGAGCTTCCCAGCTGCAGCCCCCACCCTACAGCCGCAGCCCACTGCCCAACCCAGCCAGGAGCAGGTACTGCTTCCTTCTAACTGCGGCAGGCCTTGGCAGCCACTTTAGAGAGACACAAAAAAGCAGGAATTTAGGTGTCTATGCTAGGAGAGCTATGCTTGCATGCGCAATCATTAAGGCCAAAGACCTGTATAATTGTTAATGCTCATTTGACATCCAAAATGACTAATTATAGCGGGACATTCAGTGTCAAATGTTAAAGGTCATGTGTGTTGGATCATTTGGTATTAAAGGGTATATATCATATATGTATATATTATGTTTTCATTAGTGTATAATCACCTGAAACTAAAAATCAGCATTTTTTTTTTTTTTTTTTTTAACCTTAAGAGGAGTCTTTGATATTTACAGAGGGAGCAGGGCCACCATGTTTCTACAGTAGCCCAGAACAGACAAAACAAACACCAGCTTTAGAGAGGGGCCTCTCATGTTTAGTTAATGGAAGTTAATGTACAATTTAGCATCACCAGCTGTCTGGAAATGCTGTCTGTGTGGCTTCTTTGTGTGAAGTGGGTAAAAAATGCATGTATGTGTGTGTGTGTTTATGTGAATGGCACGGCTTGTCACGTGGTTTATGTTTCCTTCCCACTCGTCTTTCCTGCCTTTAGTGCCACCTCCAACCAACCGCTGGCCGTCCTCACATAGAGCCGTCGTCTCTTATAACTTACTGCTGGCTGCAGTGCCTGCACAGCAAACCGCACATATTAATTCAATCCCATCATGTCTACCTGCCCTGGAGCTAGCTTTTGTTAAAGTGGAGCCTTTTTCAAGTAGGATATCTTGTCAGTTTCATTCAGTTCTGATTTCCCTCCTCAGCTGTTTTCTGCTGACCAGTCTACATCTCACCTGAGTCCTCCTGACATAACGACCAGTTTCCCACAGTCAGTCTCCAGTGCTCCTCCCCCACTCCTGCCCCTGCAGATCAGCACACAGGTGCGTTGTGGTAGCGTTAGAAACACCAAAATCAAACTAAGGTAGAGTATAAAAATCCTGCGAAAGGTAATATAGGTTATAGGGTTGAGTCATGCATAAAGGGCCTGTGTGAATGTTCTTTCTATCCACTGGTTGTCTTTGTTCATTTTGTATCATTTTCCCTTTTTCTTTCCCAGTTTCCCTCACCATATCACGTTGTTCAAACAGGGGACATTAGGCCCCCTCCCTTCTCCACAGGTCCTCTGCCATGTGCCTACAGCTGCACTGGCCCTCCTATGTCTAGCTCCCGCTACTCACCTTCACCCCACCATCCCTCCCTCCCTCTGACCCCTCATGCTGCCTATGCCTCGATACCCACTCTCGGAACCCCTCAGACCCCCCTGTCCACTCCTCAGCACGTGCCCAATGTGGCGCTCTCGTTTCCACTCCTTGCCATGTCCCCTGCTGTGCCCCAGCAGCAGGGCGGCCATTTCACACCTCAGTCAAACCTTGTTAGCTTCCATACCACCCATCCCTTACCTCTCTCCCAGGTACAACCCACCCCATACCCTGTCCCCTACCCTGAGCAGGAACTGGCTGAGCAGCCTGTCCAGGTGAATATGTGACTCAGTTCTCAATGTTAGGTCATAATGAGAGATCTGTAGTGTTAAGGTGGCAATGTATATGTGTGTATGTGTAATGCATGCAGGGCATGCGTTTGGGACTTTAGAGGTGAACAATATTTGTTGTGACCTATGAACCATCCCCTAAATGTGCTCTTTCTTTCCAAATACAGGCGATTGCACCACAGGGGAATTTGGGAGATGTTCACCTTTTGGCTACGGTCCACCCTGCTGTTCAGACTGCTTTCTGGGGAGGTGGAGGAGAGGCAGAAACGACTGCAGCTGGCATAGACTTAACTGTAGCCCCTGCAGTTCCAGCCCCAGCCTCAATCTCAGTATCAGCTACCGTCCAAGTAGAAACTCAAGCCCCAGCACAAACTCCAGCTCTGGTCCCAGCACAAAAACAATCACTGGCTCCTGTATCAGCTCATGCTGCAGCCATGCCTGACACTCCAGCTTCACTCCCAATGCAAGTTCAAACAGCGGGGCAAGCTCCAGCCCCGGTTCAAGCACCAGTCTCCGCATCAGGTCACACTTTTGAACCACCAAAAAGCTCATCTACAATCTCCGACACATCGTCTGCAGTTGGTGAACCCAAACTCTCAGTCCCAAGTTTAGCCTCGGCCCCAGTCCCTGTCACGTTGCCAGCCTCAGTTCAGTCTGCAGCCCCTGCTCACACTCCAGCTCCTGTCGCAGCTTCAGTCCCAGCTCCAGCTCTGCAGCCCGCTGGCATCCAATCAGCAGTCTCAGTGTCTGAGTGTGCCAGCCTGGCCACAACTCAGCAAAACATCGAGTCAACATCTGCATCCAGCACCCTCCAACAAGAGCCCTGTGTAGAGGTAGGGATGAAGCCAAAGGTTTAGCATTTTCAAGTGGAAATTTTGCCCACATCAGTCACATCTAATTGTCACTCAGAAAACATGTCCATCCTATCTTGAAACCAGCCTTTCCACCTGCGACTAAAATTACGTTTCAAGATCAAGAGCCTAAAGTGCAACACTGATATTTCTTCAAATTATTTTGATCATTTTAATTAATTTTTGAACGCTTTAAACTGAAATTCTTCCATATTGCATGTTTAACATTAACATTAGTGTTACACAGTCTTGCAATGATCTTTTCTGTATAAAATAAAACCATGACCAAGCTCCCCTAACTGTCTCCAGGATGTGCTTCAGGAAAAGCCCCTGTCTTTGCCCAGTTACACCTATGACAGGTGTGTGGCACGTTTTTTCACTTTGATGTCTTCATAATTTTGTGTAACACTTACCTGAAGTTGATTAAGCGTTTCAAACTTTTCCTCTTACAGTCTCAACTCAGATGTGGCATCCGGTAAGGAAACAAGCGACGGCTATGACAGCCTGGCGAGTGGAGGGAAGGGAGACGGAAAACCGAGGAAACACCACCGCAAGTCTGCCCGCACACGTTCCCGGCAAGAAAAGACCAGCAAACCCAAACTGAGCATGCTCAATGTGAGTCGTGCCGTAATTTATGACAACTGAAGCTACATGTTTCTTAACAGTGTAATGTGTTTGATTGTAAAGCGTAACCCCTCTCCCCGCAGGTTTGCAACACTGGTGATAAAATGGTCGAATGCCAGCTGGAGACTCACAACCACAAAATGGTGACGTTTAAATTTGATCTTGACGGAGATGCTCCGGAGGAAATTGCAACTTACATGGTTAGTTCAACCTTTAACAATTTGCAGCTTTTGTCTTCTATTGGTTTTAGTTATGACATTGTTGAACACCTTCAAAACGTTGCGACTACAGGTGGAGAATGGCTTTATCCTGCTGTTGGAGAAAGAGATCTTCATCGACCAGCTGAAGGACATTGTGGATAAAGCTGAAGACATGCTGAATGAAGACACGGAGGGTGAAAGGGCCTCCACCTTGAGTTGTAGTCCTCAACAAAGCCAAATTGCTGAAGGGCAGGTCGGAGAGGTGAGAGTATAGCCTGTGAATATAGTCTGAGCAGATACACAAGAGACATGGACAGGGACATACTCATGGATATAGCCATAGAAAAATAAAGTGTTGCAGGTGGCAAGTATAGTCTTAGCTCCAGTGGTAGAAGAAATATTCAGAAGATTTTACTTAATTAAAGTACTAATACCTCATTTTGATAATACTCATAGTATGAAAAGTAAAAGTACTCATTGTGCTTTAAAATGGTCTCCGTCAGTGTTTTACTTTTACATCTGCTGTTTTTGGATTCATGTCACTGCTGCATTAATGTGTGTGTTGCATTTGTTATTTAAAGTTAAGCTAATTTAAAGTTCTTTAAATACTACTGGGTAGTTTAATCTACAGTAATGCACCATATTCTTTTTTCAGCTTTATGATGAAGCATTTTATAGCTAGGAAATCCAAAGGGGATTTTAAATGGTAATTTAGCTTATGAGGCAGGATAACTTTCTCTACTCATAGAGGAACACTTAATCTTTCAGTTTACCACAAACAATCAGAGTCAGCACATTTGGAGGTAATATTCACTCTATTTTTGTCTCCTACAGATCATTTCATGCACCCATATCCACCTCGGTCCAATGTCCTAATCCTAACCCTTAACCCTATGTCAAATAAAAACCAAACTGGGGTGGTGTTTGTCATATAGCGGTGGTTATCAACATTTTGTTGTCATAGAGACAAGATGAACATTGCAGCGTTTTTTCAAGCACACCCAAGCACACCACCAGCCCTTTTCTGCCCCCCAGAAAATGCTTTGTTGCCACAGGCCCTGAGACTGCTTTTTTCACAAATGCAGTAGTACTCCCCAAGACCTGCAAACACTCTTTAATGTGTAAAGTTGGTGGAGTTACCCTTTAAGTAGAGTACTTGAGTAGATGTTCCACCACTGTTCAGCTCAGCTCTCATCTGTTTCACGCTCCACAGAGTCAGCAGCCTGGAGGACCTCAGCCTGTCTATCAGCAGAATGGTAAAACAATTATTTCTCTCAGAAACATATTCATCTGCATGCCTGTGAAATCCTTTGTGCAAATGTCACATTGAGTTGTAAAACAAAAAGGAGGGCTAATTGTCTGAACACTCGGATAACAGTTCTTCACACAGGGAAGAGATGGTTCATTATCTGCCCTGTGGAGGAGACGCCCACATCCAGCCAGGACACCCCATCTGATGCCACAACTACTCAGTCACCTGGGAGTTCGGCCACCACCCAGCCTGCTGACAGTGGCACCGCGAGGCCTACTGTATCCAGAGGTGACTTTGCTCCTACACAGCAATTTCGGCACAATATTTGACAGCTTCTCAGAACAATAGCACTGCCTGGTGGCAGCTGAATGAAAGACATTCTACGGCTCTTGTGTCCAATTTATTACTTGATTTTTAAATATAATTCTCTCTCATCTAATCAATGTTTTTCTCCGTCAGAAGAGGGGTCATCCTCCACGATGTCTGGTGGAAGTGGAGGCTTCACCTACGATATGTACGGATTCTGTAGCCCCCCGATAATGTCCAACACAGACCCTCTTCTATTAGCCACTCTGTCTCCCCCTGTGTCCGCTCCCCCAACCCTTCAGTCGATGTCGTCCGTGGAGCCTGCAGGCAGCTCAGTGCAGCCCAGTGTTCACCAGGCTCAGCCAGCCAGGGCTCAAACTTTGCCCCCATCATCCCCACATACGTCTTTTCCAGTGGATGAGTCACAGGGATCCCCTTTGGGCTCCATCTCCCCGATCCATGCAGCTCAGCAGATGCCCGACATGACATGTCCAGTTTCAATAGCTGACGAGGTGCCCTGCTGCCCTCTGGTGATGCCCCTGTCTCTGGATGTGGGCAGTTTACAGGGGGGTACTCCTCTCACTCCTCTTCCACTCCAGGAGCAAGGTTCCGCCAAAGAGCCGCTGTCCGTCTCCTACGCCTCTGCAGCACGGAGCGAGCGTCCACAGCAGCCCGTGGTGCTCCACCAGCCTTTTTCCAGCGTGGGGGGGACCAAGGTGCCCTCATTACCCCAGAGCCCAGCGCCATCCCAGCACGGAGCAGGGCCCGGCGAATCAGATGGCGAAGGAAGGCTGGGCCGAGGGGGCTTTGTGGACAGCACCATAAAAACACTGGATGAGAAACTAAGAAACTTGCTGTACCAGGAATACGCACCCATGTATCCATCAGGCAGTACTGCAGAGACACCAGGCTCCGGCACCGAGTACATCCAGTCTCCTCCTGGTCCGGACAGCGCCACAGGAGGGTCAGGGAACAGCACACCAGGGCCTATGGGGGAGGGACGCTACAGAGGAGGAGAACAGCTGGTGAGTAAAGTGTCATTTTAACTTGAATTGTTTTAAATGTAATAGTTTAACTTTTAAGATGGCATTAATGTTTCATATACAGCGAATTACAGCTGCAGTACGTTCACATGCAGTTCAGACTTTTTCTTGACCTTTTGAACAGCAGCTGAGAAAATCATCTCTGCACAACACCCATTAGTAGCTGTTCTGGAGCTTTTGAGTTGTATCACAGGGGCTTCTTCAACAGGTGAAGTTTGCCCAGTTGTATTGCTGGGCAATTCGATTTTAAAACAATACTGCATTATCTGTAGGTTCTGTCACGATACAATTTATATATATATCTCAATATTTTATATAGGACTGGGAGAAAAAATCTAATATCTAATATTTTTGACCAAATATCTCAATACTGATAATGCCACAATATTGTAGGAATGACTTTTAGTAATTTCACAAAATACTAACATGAGTTCAGAAAATGACATCCTTTTACTGTATAGCAGCTTTTAAAACCAGGAGAAGACAGTGCTTATGCTGCATCACAGTATAATCTGACTTTGATTTATTGCCCAGCCGTCTCCAGTTATCATTCTATTGCAGATGCCCAAGTTTTTTTCTAAATAGCTGAAGGACTCATCGTCCACGCTACTGTAACAGATGAGGCTTACATTTCTTTCAGCTATTCTACATTGAAGCAGCAGTGGATAAAACATTTGTGTCGAATAATTTGTATTTCAGATTATTTTATTAAAAACAAGCCTCTAGATTTATTTTATCTTGCACATATTACTGATATAAACAAACATTTTTCAGCATCAGAAAATGGTAATATTTCAGATTGTGTTCATGTCTAATGTAAGTCTACATATTTAAAGACCTTTCAATCAATTTGTAAATGACGGCAGAATCAACATATTATGGCATACCTTGCAAAACCATAATGCAGTATATTCACGAACTATTGGCGTGTTGACAGGGACTCTACAATTAACATATATTGCCAGTAAATTGCATTTTTCACACATTTCTTCACACGCTTTTCTTATATTCAGGTTTATATGCTACAGAGAAAATATGACAATACTAGTTGTAGTACGTGTCACGTTCTAAATCTTACAAACATGACTAATGAGACCGCATGACAACATCGAAATACATTTAAGTTACAAAAGGAATTTCAAGAAAAACTGTACTGCTCTTTCAACATTGCTACACTTAGATTTCATGAGAAATAATTAGTTTGACATCATCGTCAATATTGTTGGACCTTTAAGGCAATACCAACAGTTAAATAACAAGACAATGATTAATGGTTTGTATTCTCATGTCTCTGTTTTGTTCGTCTCTCATCCTGTCACCTCTATTAGCCTCAAATTCCAGAGCGAATGGATAGTTTGAGCACACTGAGCGACTCAGCCGTGTGTGGTATGTACAGCAGACGCTAATCAATCTAACAAGACTGGCTTCATTAACTTCTAACTAAACTTGTGTTTCACTGTTAGTTGATCACTGCACTGCCACAGTGTTTCATTGTTGTGGAAAACTTTGCAGCTTCCCTCTCGAGAAGACACGTTCCTCACTCTGCTTCCTGCTCGGGAACGAGAGGTCGATTTAAGGTACGAAACTGAGACTTTCCTCACCTGTGAGGGGAAAGTGCTTTGCCTGTCAGATTAGTTCAACAGCTATTACAGAAGTATTACCAGATATATGACCCGGGCTGTTCTTACTTTTGGCAGATAATCTCTGTTCCTCCTGAAGTGGCCAACAGACGAGATGTGAAGCAGAGGAGCTGGAGCAGTGCTGCCTCGCCGGCACACCCCACAGGCTTCAGTGTGGACCACGTTCAGGCTGAGGCCATGACCGCCTCCACCACCATCGGCCGCTTCTCTGTGGTGAGCACAGAAGATGACATCACACAGAGGACGCGCTGCAGCCGCTACTCTGCCCCGCCTGATTTCTACCTGGACACACCTCCATCCATGGCCAAGCGTGGCTCGGTGCCTCGCGCCCTGACCTCGCCCTCTGTCCCCGTGGACGTCACGGTCCACGCTCGTTTCCTCTCTTCAGACTCGGGGGCTGAGAGCAGCCCTGCCAAGCTGACGTCGGCCACCCCGTCTCACACACACACTCGCTCTGAGCGCAGAGGAAGCGACCTCATGAAGAGAGCTGTGGCCTTCCTCCGTCGCTCAGGGCGCAGCAGCAGCGTGCAGAGCTCTGACTCACCCAGCAGGCATGGAGGTGTGCACGGCTCAGCCTATGCCAGCAGCGATAATGACTCAGAGATGGAGGACTCGGACATGAAGAGGGAACTACAGAGACTCAGGGAGAAGTAAGTTAATCAAGTGGTTTCGCTTAATCTAGTGTTCACATTAAGATATTTTGTCATTTAGCTCAGAAGTGACCAATGTCTTCCTGCCTCCATCCTCTCAGACATCTGAGGGAGATCTCTGAGCTACAGGCCAATCAGCGAGGTGAAGTGGAGCTGCTGTACCGCCGGCTTGGCAAAGCCCCTCCGCCTGGCCTGGGTCTGTCACACACTGCACCGCACGCCGGACGCAGGAAGAGGTCCAGCAAGCACAGACTGAAGCCTGGCAAACTCCTCAGCCCTCTGGTCCAACAGTTTAGAAACGTCACGACCAAAAGTGGTGACTCCAGCAAATCCAGTGCGTGCCTTTTAAAAAACTCAAGTATCACAAGTTGATTATTTACAGCAAGAGCAAAGAGTGTACCATTCTGATTCTTGTGTGTGTTCAGGTGCTGCTACAGGTACAGGTGAGCCCACAGTGAGTTTAAACGGCTCCCCGGCAAAAGGGTCTTTCCCCACTCACAGCAGGGCCCGCTCATGCACCAGCCACCTTCCCAGCTCCACCTCAGAGCCCGTGCAGACTCAGCAGCCCTGCTCCCTCAAGGGCTCATTGTCCTCTGATAATATTTACGCTGGACTACATGGAGACGGCCGCAGCACCCATGCTCCACCCGGACAAGGTGAACACCAGCAACACACAACAAAGAGCCTTAGCTGAATAGTCTCCGATTCACCTGAGAATTAATAACAAACGCTTTTTGTTTGTGGCATTTTCTTCTTACCCTGGTGTCTTCTTCCATCTGTGATTATTCTCCTCTACAGGCTGGTCTAATTACCCTCAAACATCTGAGAGAGTGACCTATAAATCGAGTAGCAAGCCACGAGCTAGATTTCTCAGTGGGCCTGTGTCTTTGTCTATCTGTTTGTATCCTCTCTCTTCCGGCATAGCTTCACTTTTTTGTTCCCCGTATTTTCTATTTTTCCACTTTAAGCTCACTGGTATCTTTTTCTTTTCTGTCTTTGCCAAAATATTCTGCAACACTGCTGGGTTTCCTTTTGCCTCGCCTCATCCTTGTCACTTGCCTTTATTGTGCATGTACAGAAATATATTGCTTATTCAAACCCTTGAAGAGTAAAATTTGTGTTGTAAATAAAAATTCACAGTTTTTCTATTTTAAACTTATTTTTGATTCATATTGAATCATTTTTTACTTCTCATTCCTGTTTAATGGACCAGTTGCCTTATTTCTGAAGTTTGAGGTTTGGATAATCAAGGTTCATTTTTACACTAATGGGCATTATCTTACATTTCAAGTGTCTCCTACTGATGCTTGTGGTAGTTCAACGTTTTGACATACATTTTTGTGACTTATCCTTCCTGCATAACTAGGCAATGCATGCGACATGCATCCCAGTCTGCTGTAACATTGTCTTTCATCTCTTCCTAACCTCTCTCTCTCCTATCTGACATTCTAACACTGCACTTTGACATCACTCTCATGTGGACTGTTTGCATGATTTTGCTAATGAATGTCTTGTTCCAGGGGACTGACAGCTTTGTTTACCTGTTTGTTAGTTTGGTTTTAGTTTGGTCCTTTGTTATGTTGCAGTATTCAGCAGCTTTGTTTTGCACTGCATCCTGTTATTGATCATTATTACCATGAAATGTGAGTGATTATTCGTTTAAAGTCTTCTTTTCCTCACAGGGTCAACGCTGAAGCGACTGTGTCTCGGAAAAGAGCGTGGCCACAGTACGTAGCATTATGTCTGACTACAAATGAATTAATTCAAAATCATGGTCACTCATAGCTCAATAAACATTGTGTCACGGTGCGTGCGTGTGTGTGTGTGTGTGCGTCCTCTCAGGGTCCGGAGCCGGGCCAGGGGCTTTCAATCAATCACAACAGCCACCTACCGGTGCAACACCTCCCGCTCATCAGCCAGTAATGGGGCTGGCCCAAGCACAGGCCAACAACAGCAACAACAAGACAGGCACATACACTGGCACATCCATGAGTGCCAACGAAAACAACTTGCCTGAGGACTTGCAGCGGCTGATGGACGACTGGGCGCAGGAGGTTCTTATCGTCACCCACAGGCCACGCACTAACTCCCTGAGTATCAGCGGGCAGCAGTTCTGGGATCAGGCTGTACCTCGAACACACAGACCACTGAACAGTGCTTCAGATGTGAGTTTCATGCTCGTTTCATAGATTTGTGTTCATTAAGCCACATGATCATAAGAATCTAAAGGGATTCAAATCTATAACAATATTACAAATTAGTTTGTAAAAGACAGAGTATTGGTGAAGTATTTCATATAACCACAGTGGTTAATAATAAAGCTTGAAGTGGAGAACCTGCAGCTTGCGGAGCCTCCCAGTCAGAACACAGTTTGATTTGCCTAAAATGTGCCAAGGTCACAAACCTGAAAAGCTAAAATGAATTAATGAATAATGCCTTTAATTATTAGAGATCATTTATCCTGTCAGAATACAGCAGGAATAAATGATCTGCTAATGTTCAGTATTTAGTTGCATTCTCACTTGCAAAGTTAGCTGACAAATGTTTTAGCATCTCACTGCAGGGAAATTAACAGTGAAATGCCTGTTGAGTTAATTAGTTGGTTTATTGACTGAATAAAACATGGACATGATCTCCATGATGTCACCCATAGCTGTGATGGAAATGTTGTACTTCATGAAGAGAGATGTGAACTGAAGCCTTTCACAGGAATGTTCAATGTTCAGGTGTTTAACGTCACCTGTGACCTGTGACCCTTTGTGTTGTTTTATGACCCATGTAAGGTATTGAATAATCACTCAAAGTATTGAATATTCACTCAAGTTTATCACTTCCTTATCTGTGAATGATTCCTTTAAGTGCAGAAGGGCATAAATTAGTAACTATCAGAGTGATAACACACCCACAGGGACAGATAAATACCATGCTTTTCTCCTAAGACATTGAGTCTTCACTTTGTAACACACCCTGAATGCCCCTCTTGCACAAGATTAAAACCTTGTTTGAACTTTGAGTTGACGACGATCTCCTTCCTCCAATTCTAAATTATCGCAGAATTATTTTAACAATAGCTTTCCTAAAGGCCGTTGTTGTGATGCTCAGTGTGGTGGCTCCAGCTGTTGCCATCCTGGCAGTGCCTGACTCCAACTAGCTCTTTGCTAATCGAAAAATGGGCAAAGAGGTGGAGCGTGGGTGAAGCTGAGCCATGCACTTAATTATACAACAACTTTAACCTTAATGCAATTTAAACTAGTGAGTTATATACAAATTCTACCTTACATACAGTTGTCATGACAGGGAAATCTAGAGACTAAACTAGGTGCTAGATATATACATGTTTATTTCTACTGTAAATTTGGCATTTTATTATGGGGGTTTATGGGGACTGACTCATGTTGGTGTAGTGGGACACAGAATGATGAGGACACAGAAGCTCAATCTGGTGCTACACATTTAATGAAGGCTTCTGTGCGTGTTTGTGCTGCTGCAAGTACTCCCTGTGACGCTTACTGCAGATTCACTTGTGTAGCAATACTGACACCCACCAGCGATCTGGCACTGGTGACTAACAATAACACTGGCAATGATTAACACTGTACCCCAAAATTTTGGCTTAATTTAATGCTTTCTTCACTATTCACCCACATGAACACAAAAGAAAAATAATCACAACCCTCTAAAACTTCAGTATGTCCATGAAATAACTGTTTATATTGACCAGAACATGACTTGTTTGCACCAAATTGGCTTGTAGAGAAAAATTTGATATATGAAACTGGTTTAAAGCAAAAATGAGTCCACACAAAGACACACACACACACACACACACACACACACACACACACACACACACACACACACACACACACACACACACAGAGAGTAAGTAACCTTAAGAACATTTAAAAGTATAGTTTACAGCTAAGTGTCACACTACTAATGTAGTGTAATGTAAATATCTGTTTTTATTGTGTAAAGGAAGTTAATTATTGTCGTGGAGGTTAATATCTGGCCATCATGTAATCTTTTAGGTATCATCATGGACAGCCGCAGGTCCAGAGGCCTGCAGTCTTCCCCTGTTGTGGCCTGACAGCCCTGGCTACTCCACAAGGCCCAATCCCAGCCATCAGTTATACTCTCCCGCTCCGTTCAGGGCCAGGTCCTTCCCTCTCTCTGTTAGCCAGTGGCCTGGGTTTCTCTTCCCCCTTCCTTCAGGAGTCTTTGCCTTTCCTGCTTTGCCCTCATCCCAGGACGCCCCCAGCCCCATTCCAGCTCCGTCATATCAGCCGCTGGACCCCAAAGCCAGGACTCTCTAATCTGAGTAGCATTGTGTCTTCCAACTCTGTTACCAAAAAGAAATCTCATGATAGGTCTAGTCAATCCTATGTGCATATACTGTATATATTTAACCAGCATGAATTTAACCATATGTACATACTCATCTCCATCTTTGAGTTTTTTGTTATTCATTTCATTTTGGTCAACATTACCTCATGTCCATATTGCAGTACTTAATCCTTGAGTGCAGTGTAACGTTAGTAGAACATTAGATATGTATAATTAGCCCAATCAGGCTTAAAAGTGCAGATTTTTGTCATTGCTTATGTATGTACCTTACCATCCATTGAATGTACATAACGTACTGTTCATTCATACTGTGTTTATATTACTGGTTCATGTTTGTGTTGCTCATATCACCCTTATATATATAAGCCGTGTGTATATATGATTCTTGTTAGTCTGTACATAGCTCCTGTGTTTGTACAGTTAACATTAGATAATCCATAGGTTGGTGCTGCAGATATGTGTCTTAATGCAACACCTTATTAGCCACCATCATGCCGTCACTGTGAAGACTTGACATCCTGGTCACTAGGACCGGTTGCTTTACTCTGCTCTCTCAGTCCAAGGATAGGTTTCATTCATCATCGATGAAATGCTTCCAGCACAAGCGCTTGAAATATCCTTAAAGAGATTTGAATGAACTTGAACTTTATCTTCAGGTGGAAAAAACACCTGCGAGAGTGCCTTGAATTGCAGTTTCAATTTTATGGAGAAAAGCATTTAGATTCAAAGCAGACACTAGATGCTCTATATATATATCCTTTCACCTTCTTAGGTAAATTATGTGATTTGAATAATGAATGTGGATTGAAACATTTAATTTAGCAACGAAACAACACAACGAAACAGTAGTAATAATCTGGTCATGTTGCAGTCCATAGAATACCACAGATTGTAAGAAGAAATCTTGTTCACTGATGTTTTTCTTGTGGGATTGCTCTGCCACCTGCACCACCGCCTGCATGAATACACGGATATTCTGAATGTGCACAGGTTGATGTGGTGAGTTACAGGAGGATATTGTTGGGAGAGAAAACCATACGACAAGGAGGGCTGAAGGACTCGAACGTACGAGTCAAAGTCATAATCATACCATACCTCTACTAATGCAATCTGTAGCTTTACATATTGTTGCCTTTGTGGTTTTTAAGAGATTACCGCGTGGTTGGTTGCCGTTTGATAAGTGTTGATGATGTGATGATGCTAGAGGCACATGAAGAATGTGAATTATTTGGAAACCACAACTGTTTGACATGTTATTTGTACAATGCGTAGGTTTTCTAAATTATGTTTATTATTATCATCTGGCTCATACCGCTAATTTGTCATGGCTAACTTAATTCAGAGATCTCCAACAAAGATCATGGTTTCTGTTATTTCAGTAGTATGACCTCAAAATCAACACCTTCATTTTCAATACTTTCTTCTCTTTTGTAACTCCTTTCATTATGTCGGAAGAGTAGTTTGATGAATGCATCAATATTTGTATGTATTCTGCACAAACAAAGCTGTGACAAAAGTAGTCAAGAAGTAAGGATCAGACAGTACTTCAAAACCAAGAGAGCAATTATAGAAAAAATTGCTGACTACACTGTGTGGTCTGTTTCCCAATTCATTGCTCAATCGATTCTAACATGATTTTTAAAAGGGTAATCTAGCTCTTAACTTTTTAGATTTTAAAAAGAATGGTCAAAATAATGCAGCAGAGGCCGATCCATCCTGAATTTTAGTCTCAAATCTGGACCAATCATCTGAAACCCATGATTCAACTCAGTCTATTCAAATTTTAGAAAGCTCTCTTCAGAGCCACACAATACATTATACAACCCTTTTCATAGGCTTAGTGGTACTCCTTGTGATGAGTCAACTGAACTTTCTGTGTAATATCGGTGGAGTGACCCTTTAAATTCTCCCATGTTTGCACAGTGGGTCAATATTTTGATTTTAAACTGAATAACTGTCTTAAAGGCTTCTTCCATGATGACATATAGTTTTTTTTTTTTCATCTCCTATGCAGCTGTTTTCTTTGTGCTTTACGCAGTAACTCCTGTCTTTGACCTCTTTAATGCTTGCAATGAAAGCTAGGTGTATGATTGCTTTTGCCTGCTGTATCACCTGTTCCCCCTGCCATTTCCTGGCCTCTTCTGATGGGTACTCTTTCACAAAAGCTGTACATACTTGAAGACGGAAATAATAAATTCATTTTTGCTTGACACCATACACTATTAGTCATGTATATGTTTCATTGAATGGCTAAAGCCAAATTGTCCCTGTTTATCTCTTTAAGTTATTAAAACAATATTGTCTGTGCTGTATAGATAGCTTTTGATGTAGTGATGTAGTCCTGGCAAATTCATTCAATTTAATTCAAGTCAAAATACTTTATTTGTCCCCGGGGGCAATTAAAGGCATGTGGAGTAGTTGTACGCAGACAGAAAACAAGTACAAGTTAAGTACACAAGTCAGGACGTTAGTCACACTGACACAAGTCAAAGTCAGATAGAATAAAATAAAATAAATTAACTAAATTAACAGTATTTACATGAGATTTACATAAGCTGAATTTTAGGCCTGCACCTAATGATTATTTTCATTGTCGATCAAAGCAAAATTATGTAGGAACTGTTGTTCACAGAGAGCAGCCTAAGGACATCAGAGGGAAAATTAGAAAAAAATTTCTCCATAAAATATTTGCAGACATAGTTGGTATATGACATAGTGCCATAAAGCATAATGCACTTCACCTGGGAGATGCTACACGCCCAGGGGCTGACGGAGACAGCTTCCTCCCTACTACAAAACAGTGTACCATCAAAAATGTTGCTTTAATCTATAAATTATCTTCTTGATTAATCAATTAGTTTTTTGTTCCATAAAATGTCATAAAATGGTGAAAAAATGTTGATCAGAGTTTTCACAAATCCCACGATGACGTCCTCAAATGTCTTGTTTTGTTGTTCCACAACCCAAAGAATTTCAGTTTGCTGTTAGAAACCAGAAAATATCCACATTTAAGCAGCAGAATTTTTACATTTTTACTTTAAATATTAAAAAAACGACTTGTTCGTTGTTGCATTTCTACTATATTTCTGATATCAATTTTTTTGTATTCCCGGCAGTAGAGAAAAACAAGTGTGTACGTGTGGGGTGGGTGGTAGTGTGTTTGTGAGTGTGTGGGTGTATATATGTGTTTTTGTCACATGTGAGGAAGAGAAAAAGAAGAGTTTGCCCTTTTAAAAAAAGAAAAAACCTTATGTACACATCAATGCTGTCCTTGTCTGTGTGAGTTTAAAAGACAGGTTCAGCTGCCTGAGTTGCACTCTGGTGGGAGCCATCATGGAGAGAGCTGTGGGGAGAATCGCCCTCTTTGGGCTGCTGCTGGCGTTGGTTACCACACTACCAAACAAGGTGAGGTCAAAAAACTTCAGGACAGAGCAACACATTGCGAAGAATCTGGATCTCTTTTTTGTCTTATTGCACAATAACTATCTAAGATATCTGAGGATGGTGCTTGATTTTTTTGTATCTGAGCATCTTCAATCAGCTCCAACACAGTGAACTTTGCTTCTGAAAAAACATCAAAAAGCGCAGGTTGAAGGACTGACTTGTTCTTCACCCTCAGTGTTGTTTCATGTTGTGCTTGTACGCTTGTGTGTGCTTGGAATATTCCTCTTGTGGGGAAAGGTCACATTTAGCTGATCCATTAGATTTTAGGCTTTAGACTACTGTTTGCTAAAGGTTTGGGTTAAGGTTACTTTATGGTAAAACTCCAAGGACATCAATACAATGTCCGCTCAAATCACAAAAACATGTAAGTGTATCTGTGAATGTGTATTTCTCATTTAGTCATTGTAATAAAACTACACATTGGGGGAGTGGGGACTTAACCCTCTTATGGGGACAAGAGAGGTAGTCCCCATATGTTAATCATTAAATTATAAGGTTAAAGCTTTGTAAATGTTAAGGTTAATGTTAAAAATAACCAGCATGGGGTGTTTCTCTATTTAGACCAATGAGATTTCACTGATGCCACCCACCACCAACACCTTGTTTTTCATCATCATCTGATCTTTGTTCAGCTGGATGTCATCCAATGAGATCCAAGCCATTTCTTTTATTGTGAAATGTTCCTCTTGTATTTACTCAGGACGACTGGGACATTTACAGCTTTCACATCAACTCCACAGTGACCAGCCGTTATGCCACCACTGTCATCACAAGCCGTGTGGCCAATCGTATGGACGAGTCAAAGGAAATCGAATTCCATGTCCGGATTCCCAAAAACGCCTTTATCAGTAAATTTAAGATGTGTGTGAAACAAAAATTATCTGTGATTATTTACAGAAATTTGCACATAAATATACATTAAAGTGTCATTGATAAATATAAAATCAAGATTGTTCCTTTGTGTTCATCCAGGCTTATAGACGGCCAGGAGTATGATGGTGTTGTGAAACCTAAGGAGCAAGCTCAGCAGCAGTACACTGAGGCGGTGTCCCGTGGCCAAAGCGCTGGGATTGTCAGGTACATCGATAGATGGATCAGCTTCTTGCCGGGTTATATACAAGCTTTTTTATGTTGTATTTTGGAGAAGAGCCTTGTATGTCCTCTCTCAAAAGTTTGTTTTTTTCACAGTAATATCTAAAAAGTAGGTTGCTCCACGTTAGAGCTCCAAAACCATGTTAGCCTACCTCTTTTCCTATAACAATGACAGAAAGCTGTTCAATACTGCCATCATGGTAGACCTAATTGAAATTTTGAAAACGTTAATCATTATTTCATCATCATTATAGTCCTTATTTTGAGAAAGTTTCTTTCACATAACATAACTAAAATCCTTCAAATGAAACAATCTTCGAAGGAAAATTCAGTCTTTAGTTGCATATTCACACTGACCATTACTTAGGCATTGTTTTCATTTTAATACGTTACCTGACAGAAGGGGGTGGGAACCACTAATTTGACGATTACCGTCTCTGTTGTAGTTCTGTAGGGAGAACTCTCGAGGAGTTTAAGACCTCTGTGACTGTGGCTGCTCACAAAAAAGTCACCTTTGAGCTCACATATGAGGAACTGCTGAAACGTAGGCATGGCAAGTATGAGCTGCAAATCCACGCTCGACCCATGCAGCCTGTCAAAGACTTCAAGGTGAGTCTTTCCTGTATCTATTCAATGAACATCCAGAAAAAGCATTCTCTATGGTCAGAACTTCTTACTCTTTTTCCCTTTTATTTATTCTTTTCTTTTGCCATTCTCGATGCCAGGTTGATGTGTACATTAATGAGGAAGCCGGCATCAATTTCATCAAGGTTAAGGGAGGACTAAGCACCAATGCCCTGGCCAATGCCATCACCAAAACACACACAGACAAACAGGTACAATATGCACTGGTCCAAAATTATGAGTTCTCTCGGCTTCCTAATACATAGAATGAACTTGAGTATTACGACTGATAATCTCAAAGTAAAGGTAGTAAACACCATTTGAGACAGCAGCCATTTCGGCATTTCGCAATTCTTCATCAAGAGATTTTTTTTCTGATTGCACACTGGTGGTGTGGTGTTGATGAATTCCTAATCAATACATTAATAACAACTAAATTTCAGGTGGTAATGTGCTGATGGAGATAGTGACTGTAAGAATGGTACTGAGGTCCTATTAGAAAATCCTTTTATTATTCCGTACAGTTTAAAAGTAATATATTATTGTACTCAACTCTGTAGAGACAATAAAGCTGAATGTAATCACATTTAAAGCTGCTGCAAGGAACTTTAATTTTGTGTTGATTCTGGCAGCCCCTGTGGAAAAAAGCAGTACAAGCACCTCCACCTCTTGTGGTAAAAGTCTTGATCTGGTTATTGGGTGCATTTGATTTGTATGTATCTATGCCTGTTTGTGGCTATATAAGCTCAATTACTTTAATATGATGATGGTGAAACCAGCTGTTGATCCTCAGCATTCTATCAGAAAAAAAATAGTTTTAATATCGTGACTTATCTGACCTGGACCTTGTTCAAGGAGAAGTCTTGCTCTGTAATCTCAGAGTTGTTGTAGGAAGACAACGGTGTGTCACAGTTGTAGAGAGGAGTTTGGAGTTCATCTTAATTTACTTCCAGCAAGAACTTCAGATTCAAATGGTCATGGTTGACTATTCAACTGATTTTATCATTAACTAACCTGTATTTTCATTTTTTTTGTATTCACTCCTATTCTTGTTCTGTTAGTGTTTTGTCATTTTTATAACCTGATTCACCCTGTTTCCAGGCATGGGTGTATTTCTACCCAACAGAGGACCAACAGAAAGCATGTGACAGCTGTAGCGATCAGGGAATGAATGGAGACTTGGTTATTGTTTATGATGTCAACAGGGACACCTCTCTGGGAGACGTCAAGGTACAGCAAGAGTTCATTTTCTGGAAAGTTGTTGACTTTGATTGGTTACTTAGCATGGTGCCTAAATGATCTGTAAGAGCTAAGAAAACAAAAACATAATGAAATGTAGATCTTTTCTTGTTGATGAAGGTTCTCAGTCATCCAGTCCATGGTCATTCTAAGTGCTGTATTGTAGGCAACTGGACTTGTTTCAGTTTCTTGAAGACACTTCACCTCTCATCCAAGAAGCATCTTCATCAACTGGAGGGGAGTGTGTTGTGCCATTCGTTTAAGAGAAATGGATGAGAGGTGAAACGTCATTCAAGATACTGACAACATGTCTAGTTGCCTACAATATAGCACTTAGAATAGATCTTATCTTCTCCGGCCTTTTCAACAATCTTTTCTAACCAAGCAAATGTTCTTCTTATTCCCTGGAAGAAATCAGCTGGGTACTTTGTTCATCACTTTGCTCCATCTAATCTTGCCCGCATACCAAAAAATGTCGTCTTCGTGATTGATCAAAGTGGCTCAATGAGCGGCAGGAAAATAGCACAGGTATGATTTTTCTTTGTTT
Source organism: Spondyliosoma cantharus (assembly GCA_900302685.1). Classification (NCBI taxonomy): domain Eukaryota; kingdom Metazoa; phylum Chordata; class Actinopteri; order Spariformes; family Sparidae; genus Spondyliosoma; species Spondyliosoma cantharus. Next base: position 1,696 of record OMLP01011709.1, on the reverse strand, counting down.
TGTGACAGACTGACAATCTGGCAGAGGAGGAATTTTAATTTATGTCAGTTTATTAGTGTATTATTTTGCTGATGTACTTAACAACTTTTTTAACTACATGATTTAAGAACACATATGAAACACATAACAGTTTCAATCAATAAAAGTTCTCACACGTTAATTTGCTTTTGCCCAGACCCGCATAGCATTAATCCATATTTTGAGTGACCTGGCAGAAGATGACTTCTTTGGTCTTATCAGTTTTGATAGTCAACTTTTTCACTGGAAACGAGAACTTGTTCAGGCCACTGGAGCAAACCTGGAAAGCGCCAGGATATTTGCACGGAGTATTAGAGATAGAGGAGGTGAGATTTTTAATTAAAATGTGATGAATGGAGGGAGTATTTGACAGCAGGACGGCAGTAATGAAACATTTTATTATTTGTTAATTTCAGCCACTAACATTAACGAGGCAGTGCTGGAAGGAGCACGTATGCTAAATGCACATCCCAGAGAAGGTTCAGCCTCTATCCTTATACTTCTCACCGATGGAGACCCGACCACAGGTTACAATTTGACATACATACATACACACAAATGTGCACAGATATAAGAAATGAATAACAAAACAGTCAATTGTTTTTTTTAAGTTATCTGATTGTTACTGGCAGGGCTCCAGCCTTCTTTTTGCATTGGTTGTACTAGTGCACCAGTGTATAATTAATTTCTTTACACATTATTGATGATTGTTAACAGAAATAAAAGTGCCCGTTGATGGGCATCATTTAAATCACTGCACATTCAACAAGAACTTGCAATACCAACAACATAAAAAAAAAAAATGTAGGCTACAAAGTGCTGATGTTTAGGAAGCTTCACAAAATCAAATATAGCAATCAAACTCAAACCACTATACGCTGGCAAAATAATCCAGAGAAAATATGTTTACAAGCTGTCTGCACACCCAGTTGGTGTTTGTCAAAAATTGTCAGGCACAGACTAGGGAAAAGGACTCAGGCACAGAAAGAAGTATTAGATTAAGCAGGTTTTTATTCAGAAGAGTGTAATTTCTTTGTTTGTCTTCCAAGCTCAGTGATGAACTGAAAATGGCTATGAAACACTAGACTGAACTAGGAGAACTAACAAGCGTCAATCAAAATAATTGAGGAAAAGTCCTCAAAAGAAATCTAATAAAGGAACAGAAAATCTCTCTTCAGGAGGAAACAGAAAAACAGCTATAAACTAAACTACACTATCACACTCGGCTATGAAAAAACGATGAACAGAAAACGCTCCAAAGGGAGGAAGAATAGCAATGGCTATGAAACTTAAACTTCACTATCTATGGAAAGAAACGGAAACTTAAAGAGGCTCTCCACCGGAGGCAAAACAATCAGCTATGAAAATACTATGACTTAGAAACTAGAAAAGGTTACAAACAAAAATCACTCTCTTCGAGGAACAAATCATGAAATACAAACTTGGTTGTGGATGGGTACAAGGCTGTGGACAATGCTGGGGTGCGTGACAAACACAACACTCTGGCACAGGACAAAGGGAGACGCAGACTATAAGACACATGAGGGTAATGAGGAACAGGTGGAAACAATCAGGGATCAGGGATGACATCAGACCGGTGACACATGAGGAAGGGCAAGTGACCTGAAACGAGAGGAGAGTTAGACTTTCAAAATAAAACATGAAGTTCACGAGACAA
>OMLP01011702.1:10731-22631 GCA_900302685.1 Spondyliosoma cantharus | reverse complement strand
CCACTCTGTTCACTCAGCTCTTGACTGGCAGACAGCAGGGCCGTCTCCAATGTGTGCTGCCACACACACACACACACACACACACACACACACACACACACACACACACACACACACACACACATCTAATTGAACATATGAATCCACACAAAGACGCACACATTGATCCAGAGCTGACCTTGCTGTACCTTCTCTCTGTGCAGCTGCTGCAGTTTCTCCTCCTGCATCCTCACTGCCTTGTCCTGCTCACACAGTCTGCTCAGCTTGGTCTGACACACACACACACATGCACGCACACGCACGCACGCACGCACACACACACACACACACACACACACACACACACACACACACACACACACACACAACTCAACTTTCTTTGAAAATACTATCTGTTTCACTTCGAATCTGTGTTCGTCTTACATCGATGTCAGCCTCCTCTGTGCGCTGGGTGAAGGAGCTGTCTTTGTAGTCGTCAGGGCTGATCTGAAATGAGGAGGCACAGTCAGAGACGGACAGCAGGGGGCGACAGCAACTCATCTGTTAGGATGGAGAGCACAGGGCTCCAGCCATGAAGAGTTCTCTTCCAAAATACTTCTTAATGCAATTCATGGGGAAAGAATGGCCTGACATCTCAATTGTTTCATTTATTTTTTCCCCAGTCTGCCAAACTGTGGGTTTTTCAATTCAGTTACATTTGTGATATAATTATGTTTTTAGACTAAAAGTCATTTTTCCCCACATGCTAAAGATTGTAGAGAGAAGCTCTTCATATGCTTTGTGCTGTTTATTCCAGAGGCAGGGTATGAGGGGATGAAGGGATCAGTACTCCGTGCATTTTCACTAATCCTGTTAAATTTCCCTTGAAGCTGTTTACCCAGGTGATACCTGGGATATGGTGACTGAAGATTATAATGTTGAGACAGACGGAGGGAGGTGCAGCTGCATTAAGTCACATTATATATATTATACATATCAATTAATCAATTGCAAAAGTGTGATTTTACACAAGTGATTTAGAGGAATTATCATCGTTTTATTCCCTCCACTTTTATAGTTTCAGTCTCATTTAGTCTCTATTCTCTCATTAAGTCCGTATTTATATTAACAGGTCACAAAGTGCTATTTTTAGTACCCAACCAATATGGAGTAGAAAATTCCAATATTGATATATCAGCCGATATACACACTTTTAACCTAAATGACATCAGTGCACTGAAACAGTAAGCTGAGAATTGAATCATTATAAATCACCCCAAGCATCTTTTACTGTATCTGAACCTCTCAACATGTTGTGTTCTTGCTTTCTGTCTTATTGGTGGGTTGGTTAAAGAACCCCAGATGCCAGTGAGATGCCTGTGTGAACTGTGTGTCAAATATCCATCAGCATCCATATGCACTATATACAGAATGCAAAGACTGAGTCTGTCAATTTAATAATCTCAAAAACTACTCACTGAAAATTCAGTTTTTTAAAAATCAACAGTGTTATGTAACAGAACAGTTTTGTTACATACAGCATAACTTACACTGGGGCAACTCATGCGCCCGCCCGCCATTTCCTCCTATAAAAAGAAAAAAGCAAGACTGTTGGCTGAGGCAGGAGGTGAGACATGAGAGCAGACAGACGCAGATTTTCAGTGGTGTGGACTATAGTGATGAACTCCTCTGACAGTTACCCAACTGAATTTTACAGTGCACATTATTCTGCTCTGTTCCATGAAATACAGCTGAGAGACGGCAGTACAAACCCACACAGAGGGAATGCAGACGCTCCATTAAGATGGGACCTTCACAAAGCACTGTTTGAAGACCATTCAACCACTGGAAGCTTTTCTACAACTTCGAGTGAGTCATGAATAAATGCATTACAGAGGCCCTGTTATAGGAGTTCAAATTCTCTTAGAACTGTGAGCAAAAATGACAGAAGAGGTTTAATGAAGAGCCAGTTACATGATTTATTTTACTTTGCCGAACAAATGTTAAAATCCTGTTCTTTGAATAGTCTGATCTGACCTCATCAGAGCATCACAGCAGGACCTGGATGCTCCTGACTGACTCCCTGGTTGTTAGGCTAAAGTCTGTCCATTCAGACCAGTTTGAGGTGATCGATATGTTGCTTTGCACCCTGATATGGAAGTGGAGCAAAAATTAGCTTCTGGTTCAGGTTGCTTGCAAAGCACTGAGCACATCTGAAAGGAGCTATTTTTTTCAACTGGACTATTGTTCAATCTCAACTTCGTATAAAGGATGTTTAAGCAAGCCCATAATGAAAATGTAATATAACATAACATTGAATACCCTTTTAAAGGTTGTTCAGCATTTTGGGAAATACATTTATTCACTTTCTTTAGGTGGTAGGAAAAGCTTCAGCAGGTAACTCCCTCTTAAAAACAGAAAACTTATCTTTAATGTACTATTAATCCACTAAAATATGATGTGTTCATTTGTATCTTTTTAACCTTGGCGAGCTGTTACCCACTGATTTCAGTCTTCATGCTAAGCTAGGCTAACCATTCCCAGACTCTCCATTCTCCCTTCTCAGATAGAGAGAAAATGTACATTTTCCACAATGTTTATTCTCCAAAGAACATCTGAAAAAGTGGACCATTAAAACATACACATCTAAACAGTATAACATTACAAAGTGATACTAAACAACGGACAGTGCAGTATAAAAACAGACAGTGAGAGGGGGAATCCATGACTATGTAGCATTGCACCATAAGCCATGCTCATTTCAGGACACTTCCAACTGCATCAAACAGAGAGCGATGATATGAGATGTGCTGGGTCCAGAACAACTCCATATACACTTCAAATAATGCTGTGATTATGTGTGGGGAATGGTGGCTGAGTAACTGCATCCAAAATGTAAAACAAGAGGTAGATGTTGAAGAGGACGACATGGATACACAACCACTGGGCTACCAGGGCCAAGGTCTGGTTTGAGTCTGCTCCACATCACTCAAGTTCAAATTCAAGAGTTAATGTTGAAAAATACAAAGACTTGATAATGAAAATGATAATGAACGTCTTTTAAAGACTCATTACCTGTTAACTCATTCATTTGATCATGAACTAAGACATAACATGACACTTGATTCATCAAATCTTTAAAAATGGTTGAGAGGAAAATTTGTCATGATTGCTGTGAGGTTTTGACCCAACAACATGGATATACAGAGTGTGTCAAAAGACAGATGGACTGTCTTGACACTGACTCAAACCAGAGCCTGCCAAATATCTTACTTGCTGGTAGAGTTGCGGCCTTGGTGCCGAGTTCTCGATCATAGTGTGAATCATGAAGATTAGAGGCTCGTTCTCCTTCGTCTAGCGGAGCGCCAGGGAGAAAGAGGATACAGTGGTGTAATGACACAGCAGTACGTGTTGCTTGAAGCATCAGCCATTGTTTACTGGCTGAGATCCATGAGCTGGAATGGGAGCAACCCTCCCTCTCTTTAAACAAGCCCAAACGGAGGATAAACACCACTGTAATGGACAGTTTAGTGTTCTCCCACTCACTGATTAATCCTTAACGCTAACCTTAATGATTGAAGAACCCTCTCTGAAAGAGCTGCGGTCAGGTGGGAGCTTTAACAACACTTCCATTGAAATTCATCTCTGTGGTTGGCAGTGAGTAGTGGAGGCCAGCTTGTAAAGGCTGCATGTCATTCAAGTGCAGAAGTTTAAACGTACATTTAAAGACCAGTCCTGTGTTTTTGTACCAGCTAATACTTCATATCGAACATTTTCCAAAGCACATTATAGTATTTCTTTGCAGGCAGGGATTGATGTTAGTTCATTTCAGTTCATGATGAACTACTGGCCTTTACAGATCCACTTGATGTCTAGAAAATGAATCATTCAAAGTTCATCCTCAGTCACAATGATTTGATTTGGGACAAAAGTTATGAAGCCATCAGAACTTCTACAATTAATGTCAACTTGCTGAGACTTATAAAAACTACAACAGGGAACTTTGAACGGGTTATGAAACAGTCTCCGTTTCATATTGATGCCTCTATTCTTTTCCACTGCCACTTTTGGTAAGCCCCGAGTCAAACCAAGCAGCGGCGATTTGTATATCCAGTATACAGCTGCAGTAATGTCTCACGACGGTGGCCAATACGTAACTAGCCCCAGATCCGTTGGTGTGGCGTGTCACTGCAGGCTTGTGTAGCGGTGTGGCAGTGTCACTCCATGGTCCGTGTATGTGACGTGTTCGAACCACCCACTGATCAGTTTGCTGAAAGGAGAAGCTGCCATGTCATTTTGCTACTAGCATGCTGGTGCAACTAGTGATCATTGGATTTAAAAGATCAGCAAACAACCACGATGAGGCAGATCATTATTGTGAACTGGGGCACAAGACCAAACCGAGTGATGACAAGTGAAACATCACGCTACACAGAGAAGTGTCCGTTCGTTCCCCTGCAGCATTGAGCCATGCTAAAGAACAAGCCCAGCTACTGACCTGTTCTGCTCTGCCTCTGATCTGCTCTCATGCAAGTCAAGTCTATTTGAATATCATTTTTAACAGCTGTATACAACACAATAACATGACCACAAAAAAAGTATCTAAAATATGTTACCTCTGTCTTTTTGCTCTCTTCCCAAACAAATGCATGCACTAACTAAATCAAAATCTTTATCACAGAAGGCATCGGTGCTCTACCACTCATGTCCACAGGGGCCGGCAGAATCAACAGAAAATGTTCCTTCTAGCAGCTTTGAGGTGTGGCTGTGCAGTCTAGATGAACAAATCCTCACTTCCAACTCTACTACCACTCAATGTTAACACAAATATTCCAGGAACAAAAGGACCCATGTATTATCGCCACTTGGTTCTACATTTCTATCTGTCTAGTATGACTATTTTAATCTCACCAAAGTATTTGTTAAGACCTTGGAGCAGCATTGCTATAAATAGGTCCAGTAGGCCAACACACACGTGCAGTCAGAGGATCAGGTAGTCAAAGAGAAAAACAAAGTTTAACAGTTGTGTTTTTTGACATGTCAGACCTGTTTTAGTGATGTTGCTAAGGTTTTAATCAAACAGCAGTTTACCTTTAAGTCTCTGCAAGGTGACTGTCAAACCATAAATACATGAGTTTACGTGAATGACTGACAATATTCCTTTAATAGGGGTAGTTTATTTGATTTGGAATAAAAAGGACATGACTGAGTGTAATAGACTGAACCTTTTGAGGAAGGCAAACAGCTCCTCAAATAGACTCCGTACATTGACAATCAAACCATTCGTACATTGTTTTTCAATTAGCATCCAATCTGCTTGGCTTGACACTCCCTCCCACACAGCTTGTCCACGGCTAGTCTCTCCCTGAAGCACATGACCTTTTCAGAGTTCAACAGTCATATTCAATAATGCAGGAACTGTGGGAAGACGAGTTCCAACCTACAGGACAAAAATAAACAACGCATCAAGACGCCTGCCGTGATCAGTGTAACTTGCTCAGCCAGTGGCTGTACAGCACAGTCAACTTCACCATACTGAATTAAAGTCCTGTCCCTATCTTTGTTTCATGAAGCTATTTAAATAAAATTGGACTTTTAAGTTTTTACTTCCTGGTGCTTCCCTTGTATATACTTACAAATAAGGCAGTGAGTAACGATTAATACAGCCCTGAGCAGTCTGCATAGACAGATTTTGTGATGTTTTTGTAAATGACAAATAACAGTATCAATGTGTTAGCTATTAAACATTCTATAAATCCATCAAGGAGCTAACAAGTGTTTATGAGATTATCTTTTTGTATTACGTTATTAATGTTGCAAAACAGTGATCAGTCTCGTAATTTACCTAACATATTTCCCACAAGGGACATAAGTCATGTCACCTTATGTTACCTGTGTGTGATGCAAGTTCTATTGTAGCTAATTTGTTATATTGCAATACTTTACATTTACTGCTGAGTCTTTCAAAACAGACCCAAGACTCATTTTATCATTGCTTTCTAACCTTTCAGACAGCTATGTGTTTCATTAAATCTCAACGCAGTATAAAATTCCTCTTGAAGAAATCTCTAGTTATTGAGAACTAGTTATGCTACAAAAGCATGTTATTGTTGCTTTGTTTTACAGATGGCGCTGGTCAGAATGCTCTGATGCACCTCTAACCACACCTAACAGTGATGATCCAAAAGTACGGTCACCCTGCTCTACAATGTCTTTCTGTTTGCAGAAATACTCACATTAACATCAATGTTTTTTTGTCAATACACCTGACTATGATTATGCGTCATGCATTTTTCATGGCCACTGTTCAGTCCAGCACACTTCCCCTCAAGACTGTGTTTGTAAAGGTTGATCATCTGGCATGCTGTCCTCCTTTGTCTCTCTGTGTAGAACAACTGAAACAGCAGCCCTATCAGCATTAATACTTTCCTTGCTCTGAAGGTAACCATCTGTTTAATGCAACACACGATCATACCCACTGTTTACTTATCATAGCATCCACGCTTGTTCACTACTGTCCTCTGCATTTTGTTGTCATGGCCTATGAGCAATTGATCTATCAATGTCAAGGCTTCCAAATGTCCTTAAATTCTAATCAGCCACACAATGTTGATAATAGTCAATCAATCACAATCTGAGATCTGCAACTGATTTAAGTCTCTGCAAGTTGGTTCTCATCAAACCAATCACTTTGTCGGTGAGCTTACCTACAAAAGTACTGTATGCACTGGAGGATGCTCAGCAGCAATGTGAAACAAGGCTTCAATAAACAGCAACATGTTAAGTATGGCCCTCTATTTAAACTAGGAAGGTCAATACAGAGAGCATTTTAGACCTTGAACTAGACTACCACCAACCAAAGAGCTTAACCTGCTGAGTCAAGGTTAAAGTAGAGCTGATGGAATTAATCATTTTAATAATGTTGCTATCAGTTTGTTCAGATGAACGTACTCTGAAGAAACAGGCAGAGGGGAAGAAAAGAAGATGAACAAAGAACAGAGAGACCAGACCAGAGAGTAGCATTAATGAAACTAGAAACACTAGTCACACCCATGGAGAAGTAAGGGTTCAAAAGCTCCAGCGCCTCATAAAAGTATTTTGCTAGCAGCTGGAGACAGAAGGCAGTAAACTCAGAGGTTCTCACCTGGCTGTCCAGGTAAATAAGGTTCCTCTGAAGGTGATGGGAAAGAACATCAGTCTGCAGGAGCGGCAGAAGAAGGAAGAGAAGAAGCAGAAGAAGTGAGGCCATGTTTGGTAGAGATGGAGGGAGGCAGGCAGGAGACGGAAGGAAAAACAGAGTCAAGGGCACATTTAAACAGGAATGAAGAGATCATCAGAAGAATAGGAGGAAAACGAGATGATAGAGGATACCTTAAAAGGCAGTGCTGCATATTTAATCATGTCTCATTGCATACTTATTCTTTAATTAGAATAAAGCATGTTCTTGCTGCCCAAACTTAAAGCTGCTGTGAGTCATTTTCTTATTAAAAGAAGTGTTAAATAGCTCTATATTCCAACTGTAATCACTGTTACAGGTCGGCAACATGTCTCTCCTCCCCTCGCTCATTCAGTAAAAGAAAAAGACATTTTCTGAGTTCGCTGACGACTTTATCCAACCAGGACAGGGAACTCTGCAAAGAGGCTGTCCTGCCTGCTTGGTGAACACACAGAGAGCAGGATTCTCATGATTCTCCTGTCCTGGTACCAACGGAGGAACATGGAAAGCTACCAATTCCAGCGCTCCCGGTGAAGCTGATCCCAGTCACGGCATGCAATGAAAAACACTTGAAGACCAGTCAAAGAGAGCTGCCGAGAAAAATAAAGGAGTCGCACAAGTATAAAAACCGATGACACTTACAGCAGCTTTAACTTTACCTCAGCCAGAGTTCGTCATAACCACAGTCTTTCCATAACAATGACCTGAGCTGTAAAAACCTTTGCTGAATAATAATCTAAAGTTTCACTTTAGATGTGAGACGTGTCTCCAGCATTGCAGCACTATTTGCTGTGACTGATGTCAGAACAACAGCAGAGTAAAAGGGCTCATGCATCACTGTTGAGAAGATGCACTTAGATTCTCGGTACTTAATGAGGCATTTTGAACAAGTACATGTACACTACATGGAGGGCTATGGAGCCAGAACAGTGACAGTCAATGTTGTCATTGGAAATTGAAAATGTTTTCATTTGATTTGATATATCTTTGTATTTTTATTTTCAATGACAATCAGTTTTTTCAGGTTTTCAATTTCAACTTTCTCTCGTCGCTTCGTCGTAGAGAGGAGGGTTTCAGGGGAGGGCTAGGAGTGTGATTTGCAAATCTGCATAGTAATGAGTAGCCGTCAGTCGTGTGGTCCTGCAGACCTCTTTGCTGTTCTTTCTGACACCTGCATATAGCAGCGGCTCCCTCAAGTTCTGACACCCCCAGACTGCAAGTATGTTAAAGTCTGATTCTCTCTGCAAAATCAAATCAAATCCTTTTCAATGCCTGTGTTATATTTTTCAGTGTAACTTTTTTTCAGCCAAATATTTGTTTCAGTGCTAATCCAACTTTTTCAAATATAAATGTTCCAAGGCCAATTTTTCTTTTGTTTTTTTTTTCGGCTTTGTTTACAATAACATCTTTTATTTCCAGTGACAGTCGAGTGTTCAGGCTCTAGAGAGGACTGGCTACTACAGATGAATCTCAGTTGTAAATGTCCCTACTGACTTCTCTTTACTGGAGCAGTCTAGTAAATCAAGAAAAGTGATGACTTTACAATGATGCAGCATTGAAGGCCAAGAAAAGAAAATAAAGATTTGTGCTTTCACCATGATATCATATCCAAAATCCAAAATAGTACAATATTTAGTCTCATACCAAATATGACTTTATATCTATATATCATATGGCAAGCTCTGAACACATGCAGATTGTTAAGCAGTCACTAGGTAGCACACATATTCTGCAGTATAAATCACAGAAGTTACAGTTGGTCAACCCAGAACACATGCTGCATTGCAATACCACTCTGAAAACTGGTGTACTAGACATGCTGCATACCTGCTGTACAAGCATGATCAAACAACTTCCAGTCTTCTGAATAACATATCTCAGAACTGCTCAGGTTAATACAAAATGAATCCAAATTAAACACAGCATACTGATGGTTTCAAACCGGCGCTCATGATGTCCACCAAGCTGAAAAGAGACAACTGAGTCCATGTTGTTCAATGCATCAGCTCTGATGCATCTGTGTTACCTGGGCCTTCACCCACACCTTGAGCCAACATGCAAGATACACACTTTAAGGGTAACTTCACCAACATTACACAGTCAAGTGTGGTTAGATGTCTCGGGGTGTACAACTGCATGTTTGGAAAAATACTAAACACTAACCCTAACCCTACATTACACTTTTTACACTGGTAGCAATGGTGTATACCACTAAAAATAAGGAGCTGCAGCACATGCATGTGCACCTCTTAAATCATCATGCAACACAATACATTCATTTTCCCCATCGTAATAAATGATAAATGTTCCATTTACAGAAATTACCATTTTATTTATATTAAAGGAATAAAAAGGTTATTTTTCACAACTTATTAAAGGAACACTGCAGCATCCCCTAAAACCAGAAATGATACAAATGACTATCTGATAAAAAGTAATTCAAACTGAGTTTAAACTGTGTTAAAACTGTTCTTCTGTGTCCATTTTGATCATTTGTTTTTAAACTGTCCAACGGTGTTATAGGACTGCAGCGCTTTTCAAAAGCGTACATCACCCACAATGCAGCTCAGCCACTGAGTGAAATCCCTGGAGGCAGTTTATCAGATTACATGCAGCTTCCTCTGGAGCCACAAAAGGCTTTATGTGACTCTTTTCACATATACAGTAGTACTCCCCTGGGCCAGTCAACACACTTTAGAGTGTACAATAGGTGGAGTTACCCTTTAGACACACACGTACACAGGTGAAAAAGAAAGAGCGTAAATCCACACATCAATCCCCAACATCCCCAACCAAATCATTCCTCCACCACCCTGCACATGGGAACAATACTGCAAAATGAAATTGGATATGAGGTGTTCACACAGCCAAAGTGGTGGTTTTGACACTCAAATGACATTGTGATTTGTTCTTCCAACAGTCCAACAGGAAACTTGTGACTAACCCAGAGTTTGGGTTATTGACACAATTATTGTCACTTTTCTGGAGCGAAAATCCTACAGTGCCTCCTTAAATAATTCTTTAATATCTCAAGCTCATTCATTGATACATGGGAAATTCAACCTGCCGTTAGGATGTCATTAAGATTCATCCTCTGGGCCATGACTGAAAATTTCATGACAATCAATGAAAATATACAATTCAGTCTCGACCAGAGAAGTGGACCATTTGAAGTCACACAGAGAGTCAGAAGACACCAAAACCATTTTCATTTGGAGTAAACCACCAGTGTTACACCACATAAACACACAGAGTACTGAATTGGCTGCTTGGTTGGGAAAGCACAAATGCGTGCATGCACACACACACACACACACACACACACACCTACTGAATAGACTCAGTGCTGACCTTAGCGTTGGGCCCTTCCAAACCCAGGGCCATTAGCTGAGCTACTGTGTGTTCCCGCAGGCTGTTGAGCTCCGCCTGCTGCCGGCGGAGCTTGATCAGCAGCAGGGTCAGCTCCTCGGGCTGTACACAGCAACACAGAGGAGAGAAGAGGAGCCACACTGACATCAACACCCCTCCACTGGTGGGAATGCATCATGATGCAGTAACTTCAATCACCTTCAAGAGGAAAGGGACTTCTTCTACAGATCATTGATTGCCCAGCTAAACAATCCTAATGCTACACTCGTAGGATGAGGCATTTAAACCAACTCCTTTGGTCTCTGTCTGGAGGCTAAAGTATATGATGTGCACATGACTGTGTTTCTTTCATTTTCACAGTCTTCCAGGCTTCTTCTTTTTCCATGTCCATTAGTTTCTTAGCATTTATTCAGGAATTACCCTTGAGAGTGTGAGAGCAAAGAGAAACCTCAACATGCAGTGTTGGACAATCCCCCTGTACATACACAGGATGGTGTCTTTGTTGTGTTGGAGGGCTGATAAAACACAACGTTTAGGATAGCCAGGAAGAGGGAATTGGCACTGACAGACCGAACAGAACCGACAGACAGAAAAGACATTTGAAGTTGAATTTGAAATGATTCAAGAAAATGAAAAGAATGTGAGCCATTGGTTAAATGACAAAGACTGATAAATATAGCTTTAAAGCTGCACCTTTCAATAGTTTTATTACCAATGCTCACGTGTCTACGTGTAATGTGAGGACGGTTGCTTGTAGCTGCAGACCAACAGAAAATGATCATCCAACTCTGCAGCTCTACAGTGCTGTTCAACTTCCTTATGTCGTTGTTTTGGCTTTGCTGAACACAGATAACTGTTTCAGTTCTGTCTCACTTGACTCACATGGAGGATCCAGCTAAAGAGCCTGGTATTTAAATGAGGAGTGGGTGGAGAAGCTAAAAGAAATGTGAATAATGGCTCCTCCCATCTATAGGTCTGAACAGCTATGAGACCGTGTCTGCACTATAACCCTGGACATTTCTGTCACAATCTTTCAGAACTGAAAGGAGTTGATCCTTTGACATGTTTGAAAGAAAATGTGCCTGCCTTTCATTAACATGCTGATTTTGCTAGTGGTCACTGTCTATAACCTGCTCGATTTATGACATGTCAGCAATCTGCCTCAAACATCTCTGTGTTTCCACCATTTGTTTTCAACTGAGTGATTCAACTGGAGATTTGTGGACTGGTACTGACACGCACACAAGCACACACGCACACACACACACACACACACACACACACACACACACACACACACACACACACACACACAGGCAGAGTTACTGCATAATCA
>OMLP01011702.1:0-10711 GCA_900302685.1 Spondyliosoma cantharus | reverse complement strand
CACACACGCTCACACACACACACACACACACACACACACACACACACACACACACATGCATATCTATCACTCGTCTGCCATCAACCAATCACATTATTCACATCTTGTTTCCAACACCAACATCAGTCCTCCTCTTGATTACCGTTGCTTCACTTTGAGAGCAAAAGCACTTTGACTTGTGCTGCATTATTGTGTGTCTTTTGTGTGCTGTTGTTCAGAGACAACGGCTTTGTCACTAATTACACGGGTGCTGCAGAGACAAGTGGAAGAAACAGCAAAGAGAGGCTGCTGAGAACAAAACATCACTGACATGTGAGTGTGTGTCACTGAGTGTTGGTGAACGTCAGTGCTGGACAGCAGAGGCTGGCTTTGATTTGTGGAAACTCTTATCACACTCCTGAGTGTCTACTGAAGGCAGGGGACAGTGAGTTGAATGTACTGACGTATGGAGAGTGTGGGGGGTGTGGGGCTTCACTGTAGCACTCACTGTCTTGCCTTGCAGGGACTGTGCGGTGATGGTCTGAGGAGGGACGCTGCCTGCGATGGACCGTCGGTCAGGTGGGTAGCCGTACTGTGGGGGACAGGGACACACTTCAATTTAAGTCAAATGACTTTAAGCATGGATTTCAAAGTGTTTGTCGCATTTACCCTCACAGTCCTGTGAGTGTAACTCACCCGCTCACTGACACCACTCATTACATTTCAAATGTGTCTATTTGATTAAAAAACAAACACACTGGAACTTTCACTGTGTATGATATATTGGATATAATAGAATGTTTTCATAAATGTGAACAGTCAGTGTTCATGTTGGTTTGCGTTCCCACTATTCGCCCACTCGGAGTGGCAGATGCTGGATGTTTCTTTTTGCCACTGGCCATTTACTGTTACCATCCATCCCTTTTATCTTACTATATCAACTGTTTTTATCATGACTTTGAGCTAACCAATCCTTTCTTCTCTACTCTCCATTTTATGCAATAAAGTCACAGCTTATGTTGTTCAGGTGGAAAAGGGTAACTTAAAGTGTGCAAACAGGTCTTGGGGAATACAACAGCATATGTGAAGTATAAAGCCTTTTGAGATGTGACTGTGTAGTTTTTTTAATCATGCACTCTCACAGTCTTATTCCTTTATTAGTTTTATGACAAAAGTTCTTGAGGAAAAATTATCTTTTGAATTGACAAACATCGTGTGATTCATGGGACAATTAAAATGTGATCAAAAAATGATTTTCCTCTGTATATATTTCTTCTAAAATAAGGTCCTATGGTGGTCCACCAGAAGGGGAAGGACTTTGGATTTTGAAAAACCCAGCGCCAAATTACTCACAATGCAACTTAGCCTCCGAGTGACATCACCGGAAGCCATTTGTCAGATTACATGCAGCCTCCTCTGTATCCACAGAAGGCTTTATACTACCTTTAAAAAAAACGTTTTTTTTAACATATGCAGTAGAACTTACCAGGACCTGTAAACATTCTTTAATGTGTGAGGTTGGTGGAGTTACCCTTTAAAGCTGGCTCAATATGTGGTCATATGTTTTGAATCAATTGGAAATTTCTATTTTGCGAAATGACTTACATCTCTGTTTATCAATGGAATGCTTGTAAAGCTGTTACGTGTAATTTATTTTATTCCCCCCACCCAAACACACACACAAATTGGTACTGAGAAAAAGAAAGAGAAAAAATGAGTGATTTGTAGTTAATAAGCTGATGCGAGCTGAAGCATTCATAATGTCCTTTAACGGAATCCATTCACTGGTATAACCACGCGGAACATGACTGCATCAAAAGGAACATTATTTAAATGAGAAGGCAACAATAGGAAACAACGTTGTTGCTTTATCCTGCTATCTATTTATTACCATCTGCTGTCTTTGTTAGCAAACTGGAGACTGGACTTGTGTAATTACATTCTGCTGCTACAGTGGCCTAAAAGTAAAGTCTGGTAGTGAGGCAGACCATTGTTAAACTAAAAAGACAAAAGTCAAATGAACATCTCTGTACCGGTTCACTGCCAGGTCATTCTTTTGTGGATTGATTATTTGAAAATGTGCACCACTAAAGCACAACATGAAGTGAAATGGTGAGGGCCTTAACCTCATTTTACTATTCTTACAAAGGTTCATATTCTTCCATAAATTAGAATTTAGACAAATTATGACTGGACTAGCTTTGGAAGGTGGGGGTCTGAACTTGGACTTGCTTGTGGGTAACTGACCCTTTACAGATATTTTTCAAGAATGTGGAGAGTGACAATTCTGCAAGGTAATGAAATAAGATGATCTGTTTTGCCAGAAGACTCAATAATCTCACAATTTAGCAAACTTGTATTCAAATTATGGGTTCAATAATTGTAAAGGCTCTCCTCTGATCTGTCCATTTAACAAAATTGTCTCTCTATAGACTAGACTCAACGTTATAACCCTTCATTTCAACTCATCGTGTCCTAATTTTGGACTTTGGACAGGAGGTTTGGACTCTTGGAATCCACTGAAGTGAAGATCATCCACTGACTGCGAAATTCAACTCTGCACCCTGTCTAACTCTCTGGAGGCACTCATGGGGAAATCAGAAGGAACATCTGTGGAATCTTGAGTTCCAGGACTGTTTCCATATCTTTTCAATATGAAGGGGGCTGTTATATGCCTAATTTTCCTCCTCTGCATGGAAAGATAAATGAATGAACTGTGAAGGGACAGCATCATTTCCAGCTATTTTCTGTCTGCATAAGCTCTTTGATCGTAAGGGTGAATCGATATTTAAAGCTGGGGTTGGTAAGTTGTAAAAACTTCCCCCAAACCATGAACGAGCGCTCGTTCATGGTTTGGGGGAAAGTTGTCCGGAAGCTGTCCGACAACTGCTGAATACTGCCGACAGAGTCCGAGTCCGAATGGGAAGGAGAGTGTATCAGTGCATCGTTTTCATTCCAACATCTAACTACAAGTAGCTACTTCGTGTCTCAGTCACCTGTAAGTAAACTCCTTATATTATCATACTGAAGGTGAGCAACATACACAGCATGGCTAGTACTGATAGCTGTCAGGCTAGCTTTGTTAGCATTCAGACATTGTTTTGAAAGTGTATTTTGATGTTGTAACCAGCTGGTTAGCTAGCAACTGCTGGCTATGGTCACGTTAGATATGGCAAATCTAAAACATGAAGCTTAGTGGTGGGCCCACTACATGTTTTCTTTTGTTACCCTCAGTAACTAACGTGAATATTGGATTGGATTGTATTTATACATGTCTGGATAAGAGATTTTATACAAATATAATAAAATAATTCTTCTCAACAGAATTACCAACCCCAGCTTTAGAGGCACACTTTAAAAAAGGAAATATGCTTGTTTTCTGTCAAACCTTAAGTTAAACTTCATTATGAGGACAAGACTTTAGAGATGTGGCATGCTTGCAAGCTTTTATTTCTATCTGCTAAGTCGATCATCACCAGCCTGTTGATCTGTGTGTGGTTCCTGATAGGGAATGTGTTCATTTTTGCCAAACAGAATTAACTGCTCTACAGACATATCTCTTGCTGCTGATTTATATTAAAATGAATCCATTGGAAGATTACATGGAGGCTTTTGTTGTGACGCATTTGTAGGAAATATATTGTATTATGCCTTGAATATGTTGTAAATGTTGACTTTTAAGGTGGATTTCAGACTGACCATATGCTTCTGTGAGACAGGATGTTAGCTTAAAAACAAACTAGCTAACTAATTGATGAATGTAATAGCTCTAATTGTACATTTTTTCTACATGAACAATTTGATGGCAGATTTAGCTAGCATTGGTAGCATGCTAGCTATTTAACATATAGATTGTATGCATAATGTTGCTGGTTCATTAGTCGTTAAACAACAAAAGAAAAAAAATATATATAATTATATTATATATAATTTTTTCTATGTATCTTGTGCTCTATAAAAGAAGTGTATTATAATTAGTATTTGAGTCAAACTCCAGTGTCACATCCTCTACCTTGGCAAGGTGTGTCTTGTGCCGATGGTCCAGAGTCGCGTCCCCCCTGAAGACGGGCGAGGACACCTCAGAGTGGGGGCTGTTGGGATTGTGTGGTGCCACCTGCTGGCGGGGAGGAGAGAAGGTGCTGTAGAGAGCCAGGGAGCCATGAGACGGTGAGGTAGGGATGGAGTGCGCCACGGCATGTTCAGAGATGTTGCCCATGGTCTTTGTGCTGGGGAGGGTGCCGTAATGAGTCACAGCTGAAAGGCCAACAGGAGGCGAAAAGACAGTCACGGTGGGTTCAGAAAACTTTTTATTCCATAGAAGTCAGGCATTTGAGAAAACACCAAAGATGTCCTTAAAAAATGAAGCCTCCGTGGTCTAAAAATTCACAACAAAGAGCGCAACAATGACTGTTGAATCTAGTGGCGAGCACAGCTAGGACCACACCGGCTGCTGCTGCTGGTTAGTTCACTGCCAAAGGAGTTCTGGGTGAATAAAGCTGTGGTCAGAATACACAAATGATCAAAAATGATTCAGTTCACTTTCTGTGCTAAAACAGAGCTAGCCTAGCTGGGTAGCTTTAGTTGGCTTTATAGTTTTGAGCTGCCTTCATGGTCCAATAACCAGGCTTTACTCAGATGTTGATGGCCGGGCCCTCTTCAGAAACCTATGGGTGACGTCACGGAGTGTCTGAAAGGGCCTTTAGAGGGTTTGTAGAGCTTTCTGAGCCAAATGAAACGCTACATTTTCACTTGAAACTACTGAATACTACTGCTCTCACTGAAGGTCACTCATGAAGTAGAATTATATCATACTGTGGCATGTGTACCTGTTGGCTGAGCCAGACTTTGCCGGGAGAAGGCCTGCCTCTGCTGCCACTCGTACAGCTGCCACATGGTGTCATCCCGCATCGACCTCCTCTTCTCCGCAGTGGTGACGGTGGTGGTGGAGGCAGGACGGAGGGCACGATCATACACGGAGCCCGCCACGCTGCAGATGCTGTCGGGCCTCATCATGCTGTTGCGGGGCAATGTGCGATAGCCCTCTGGGTAGCGGGGCACAATCTGAGCCCGGTGGCTGGGCATGTTCCTGGGTAGTGTCTGGTAGGACGTAATACTGGGAGTGAAAACAGACAACGCGATGAGAAATGAGTCTAGCGCTTGTTTTCATGGGCAATATTGAATAACCTGTTTGAATTGTGGCCAATTATATGTCTTATATTATAAGACATAAACAGTCACAGAATCCAGACCACATTCCTGTACTATGAGACAGGTCAGGTACAAAAGAACTGCTGAAAATCAGCTGGGCAGCAGAAATGATGTAAGGTATATTTAGTAACGCAGGAAGACAGCTACAGAATCAATTGAACTTTTCAAAAGCTAATAAATGTGCAGGTAATTGCATACATGAATGAATGAGTGATTCTTTATAGCAGTCAGTGGTGAGACCTCCCTCTGTAGCAGCAGGAGCCGAGCTGAGCAGAAAATATGGCTGCTGAGTTTTATGTAACAAAGACATTTACTTCCTTTACACCATTCAAGATATCAACAACAGCTTCTGACATCAAACTCATGGGCTCGATTTGTGATTTGCGTGACATTTAAGCCTCACTCAGTTACATTTAGCACACACATACATTTACCTAATTCAGTGAAGAACACTGGATAGAAACAAGGGCTGAACGAATGCATCTCATGAAATCCATTCCACACAAACACCTGCACTCACTGTTATTCAGCAGCCAGTGATCAGTGCCTTTAATCAGGGAGTGCTGAATAGGAACCAGATTAATTATCTGTATGTGTGTGCCTCGACATGTATGCTGTGCTTGACTGGTTTTAATTATCCAACCACTTTTATGAACAGAACTTTGCTTCACTTTCACTTTGGCTTCGACCCGTGAGCATGAAGTAATGAGGAGGTCATTATCATTACAGCTATTAGCAGCTAATCACAGAATGGGTGCCTTGATTCACTGGGACTGGCTTTGACCTTATAAGTCCACAGGCAAATGTATCACGGCCGTTGTCACTCTGACTGCCCATCACCATCCGTCACCTGCATGGGTAGAGACTTTGTTCATCTTATTTCACCTTTACATTCACCAAAGAGACAAGCTAATACGCTTGTCTGCATGGACTGAGGGACCATATAATGACTGCACATGTTTTAGCTAACTATGAAAAAAGTTTCAAAAGGTTAATTTGATAGTCATTTTACAACTCCAGAAGGAATTATACAGTGTGGCGCTGATCATGGATTGAAGAGTCTCAGTGTTCTGGTGGATTTAATCAGCCGCTGCAGATCCTTCCTGTCCTTGGCTGTGATGAAACGAGTCAGTTTGTGATGTTTCCAGTCAGGATGATTTCTATGGCTCCTCTGTTAAAGTTGAATTTAGTGTATTGAATTTTTATACGTGTCTGTATACAGTAGCCTACTCTGTGTTTTTTGTCACCAGGGTGGTGATGTGCCTGGTGATGTACGAGGACCGAGATGGTGTTCTCAGTGGTGTTGATTCCCAGGCAAGGAAAAAGCTTTGATCCATTTGTAAAAATAATTTCTAATAATCCCTTGTTTGACAATCTAAATGGCTTCTGTGGTGATTTATTTCCAAAGTAAGACACGATAGACTGATAATGGTATCACAGAAGATAAGAAGAAGGTGAGAAAGCAAATATAAAGTGATTGCTTTCTGATCCATTCTCATATCAAACACAAGTAGAGTGTCACTTTAATCCAAAACACTATATCAGAAAGTATAGCACTGCCAATAACTCAGCCAGGGGCATGGTCATCAGCACTGCAAAATACATCCCTTCTGTGCTCCAGGGGAGTGCATTAATATTCTTTTTCTCTTCCAAGTACACCAAAAACAAGATTATCTTGCTGACACCAAAACAATGACTAAGACTGGATGCTCTCCAAATTTCCGGGCACTATCTGCAAAGGAGAACATCAGAGTTAGTGAGACTATGAATTCATTTCCAGCTATTATTAATGACTAATTTGGATACACGTCCAATGACTCTGTGTTAGATCACAAAAATTAACGATGCACCTCTGCTAACTTAAAATGACATGACTGTTGACAGAAGCAGGACTGTGTTAACCACATAACAAACAGTCCTGCAACAAAGTCTCTCCATCTCCCTCCTTTGCACCGAGTGCTGATAAAGATGACAAATGTGGCTCGGCAGCCCTCAGCTTGCTCTGCTCTCATTATGGTCTCATGTCCATGACTTATTCATGGCAGCAGAAGGAGAGGAGAAGCGCTGAGAGAAAAGTTAGCGTCGCTGCTCTGCACTTCTGTTCCGCTGCATTCCTCAGCACAGCTGGCTAAACGCCGGCTAAACGCCAGCGCTCCCAGATGAGATACACATCTGTGGTGACACAAAAAGCTTTAAGCTCCCTTTGGTTGACAAGGTCAGGGCGAGGAAAGAGTAGGATACACGCTGGGCGAGGGTGCAAGATGTAATGACAAGTGTTGAAAAAAGACCTGTCCGGGTGGAAGGTCGCCTTTAGAATGTAGTGAAGACAGAAGGTGCATATTGGCCACCAGTGACAGTGTGTAAGGTTGAATTGGCAGTGAAAGTGCAGTGTGCTTTAAACACATTGTTGTTTGAGTTAAGATAACATCATATACACACAAACAGAAATCCAGTTAAGTCCCGGTGCTCATTCTGTTTGTTTCTGTATCACAGCAACATGCTCCCAACACTGCAAGCGTGTTACAAGTTGAACGTAGTGGTCTGTCCCTAATTATGAAGTTCATGCATTGCAATGAAGCAATAATCACATAAATAATACAAATCATATCATTACAACAGGCTACGATCCTCCTGAAACTCTGATCACGTGGAATTATGTGACCATATTTGCAAAAAGCACTCATTTTGATATTCCATAACCCAAATAGTACCAACAAATGACAGTACAATTAAGAACACACACATACACTACACTCAGTCTTACCTTCTGGTGTCATCGTCCAGTCCTCTCCTGTGTGTACGGACCCAGTGCTCCAGCTGCTGCATAGAATTGGTCCTGGACAGGCCACTCTGGGGCTCCTGGACTGGAACATGGGACTTTCCTGGACCCCCAGCCAGGCCGGCGTCCACCTCTGCTGGGGTGCAGTCCCCGGTTTGCTCCACTGCTGCGGATCCCGAGCCGTTGACCTGCGTGGGCTTTTGGACACTGAGGTTGGCCTGTCCCTGGCGAGATGCAGACACTGCTGCTGCGATGGCGGCCGCTTGAGCTGGCTGCAGTTTGATGCTGCTGATTTTAGTCAGAGTCCGCTCTGCGCTCGACTCTCTCTGGAAGCCATAACGGACCGTAGCATACTTCTCTACGTCTCTGAGAGAAGCATATTTGTCCCCCTCTCGTAGCGTACTGTATTTCTTCACTTCCTTCAGAGTGCCGTATTTGTCCACTACTTGTATGGTCCCATATTTATTGTCAGTGTCCCTCATGGTGCTGTATCTCTCTGTCTCCCTCAATGACAGCTGTCTCTTCACCTCCTTCTGAGGGAGATACTTCTGTCCATCTTTCTGGAGCATGTGCCTGTCTCCTACTTTCTGCAGTGCATATTTTTCTCCATCCTTCGTGAGCAGGTACTTCTCTCCTTCTTTAGCCGGAGCGTATTTGTCCTCTGTCGGCGTCACAGTGTACTTTTCATCCACCTTCTGAACAGCGTACTTCTCCAGATCCCTGTGAATGGCACACACCTCTCCGTCTTTCTGCAGCGAGGATTTCTCCGCGTCTTTTCGCAGCAGGTACTTCTCTCCATCCTTGTGGAGGAGATACCTCTCTCCATCCTTCTGAACCGTGTAGCTCACACCGTCTTTCTTTAGGGAGTACCTCTCCCCGTCTCTCTGTAAGGTGTAGTACTCACGCTCCCTCTGGCCGTTGTGTTTCTCGACCTCTTTTTGCCGTTTGTCATCAACTCGAGATAGGGAGTGTTGCCGCACAGGCTCGCGGTTGCGCTCGTTGTTCTGGATCTCGGGCCGGGTTAGGACTCGATGGTTCAGTAAATTGTTCAGCTCCTGAGGTGTCCGCTGGTCCACTTTCAACTTGTCCAGTCTGGGATGAAAGGAAGAAAGGAGTGTGACAAAGTATGAAGGAAAGAGTTTTCTCTGAGAATTCAAAGATACCTTAAGTTTTAGAAGTCCTGTTTGTTCTGACAGGCCTTCTGCTTCTGTCACAGCTCCTTTCTGGCTCTTCACTTCTTACAAGTTTCTGATCTCAGCCAGAAACCCCTGACAGTGCAGGACTGAAGGACAGGGGCTCAACGGGTATTGGGTTAAAGACAGCGAGAGATTATGGCCACAAAGTTTTGGGGCACAGGCCGACTTCATCGTCAAACCAAGGGTAAGCGAGTTGCAAAGTTACTAGCCTACGACAAGCCAATTAAGTGAAGAAAAGTGAAAACAAGAAAAGGAAATGAAATGAATTTAACAACTTATCTAATGTACCAACGCACGTACCAATCGATCAGGGTCTATTCAGGAGAACATGCATGCAGACTTCGGTCATTCATAAATGAGAGCTTTTGTAAACTGAGAGAGATCTGAAGCTCCATGAGACTTTTTTCTATATACACATGTTCTACAAATAGAGGAGGCTGGTTTGCATGTTTCCTCAGCCTGACCAGGACCATGTCCCTTGTTTCCTCTGACACCTCCATTTTCCAGATACAGCTAAATGATTTTATCGATTTCCCAATTTTAAAAGTGATACAAATTGGAAAGGTGTTTTCAGTGTCTGTGTGGGATATGCTAACCCAGAGGCAGAAGTGAGTGTGCACTTACAACCATCACTCTTCTCTCAACAGGTCCCAAGAAGCTATAGTGATGTCAATTTCAGAAGTTTTTTTTCTGATCAAACTTGCTATGAATTTAAGACAGAAGAAGTTGTTTTATTTTCCCATCCTTGTATTTATTCTCTTAATTTGTTGTGCAGGGGCAGGGGCATTGGGGGCAGGCCATTTGCCCCTACCAAAGAAAATCTCTTCTACACAGCCTAATTTGTCTAAGCAGGTATGGATATTGTTATATTATTGTTATCGATCTTATTGTTCATTGATTGGGCTGATAAGTGTGGTCCACCGACGACGTGATGTGCAACATATCCTTTTGTATGATATGGAGGAGACGGTCAGAAAAACAAATAAACATAAAATAAAATAAAACAAAAAGGCAAAGTTGAGGAGGAGCTCAAGCTCAGCTTCTGCTACATGTCGATAACATTAGCACCTTCATGAAACAAACTGAAGCAAACCCAAGACATGAAGCTCAATTCAGCCGTGTCTGTTAGTTGAGGAGTTGTGAATAAGAGGACACTGAGGACATGGGCATTGAGGAGGACTCTAGAGATATGATAAAGAAGAAGATCGGAGCACTCAAATCTGGAGACTGTGTTTTAGACTTCAATTCCACCCCTGGTATCTGTGTGGGTGGGTCCCTTTGAGGAGTACAGACCTTCTGGTTGGTTCAGAGTGCACGAGGGCGGCATCAGTCATCACTTTCATCCACGACTCCATCTCTTTGGCTGTGTCGGTGCAGAAATAATACGTCCTCATGTTGGGGTGAGTGGCCTGGCAGTGTGACAGAGAGATACATGGGAGGAGGAGGAGGAGGAGGAGGAGACGCAGATCAACAGAGAGGGAGGAGGAGGAGGAGGAGGAGACACAGATCAACAGAGAGGGAGGAGGAGGAGACACAGATCAACAGAGAG